>PVJI01021828.1:0-11955 GCA_004026765.1 Micronycteris hirsuta
CCAAGTTAGGAAAGTTTGTGTCATTCTTACAGTTTTTCTATACATTGCTCCTTTCAGTGTCCCTATGATGTGAATATTGTTACATTTCATGTCCCAAAGATCCTTTAAACTATCCTCGTTCTTCTTGAATCCTTTTTCATTTTGTTGCTCTGATTGGGTGTTTTTTTCTAACTTGGCTTCTAACTCGCTTATTTAGTCCTCTGCTTCATCTAGTCTGCTTTTAATTCCTTCTAGTATAATATTCACTTGAGATATTGCATTTTTATTTCCAACTCATTCTTATTCAAGATTTCTATGTCCTTTTTCATGCTGATATATTTCTCACAAGTTCCTTGAGCATCCTCTAACCATTGTTTTGAACTCTATGTCTGATAAACTGCTTGCCTTGATTTCATTGAGCTCTTTTTCTGGAAATTCCTCCTTTTCTTTCATTTGGGGATTGTTTCTTTGTCTCCCCATTTTAGTTGTCTCTTTGTGTTTGTTTCTATGTATTAGATTGATCTGCTTTGACTCTCTGTCTTGTGGAATGGCCTTATGCGTTAGGAATCCTGTGGGACCCAGTGGTGCAGTCTCCTTTATGTCCTGATCTGGATGCCTAGGAATGTCCTTTGTTTAGGTTATGTGTATCTGTTATTGTATTTGGGTCCTGATTGTTATTGGCCCATTTCTTGGGAACTCCCCTCTGGCTGGCTGACTAGGAGGTTCAACCCCCACCACATATTGTATGCTACTGTGTAGGTGCTAGAAGAACAAAGGAAAACAACATAAAAACACTAAAACATGCAACTACACCATCCACAACAGCAGTATCAATAGGAGAGCAAAGAAAAGAGAAATGGAATAGCAGAGAAAGGGGAAAAGGAAAAAGAATATGAGAAGACCATAGGAAAAGAAGTGATTATGAGATCAAAAAGGGCAAGAGAACTAATACTGTATTTTGCCATGTATAATGCACACTTTTTTTTTGCCCAAATTTTTGAGGGAAAAATAATGATGTGCATTATGCATGGGTAGTATCTGAAATACCTTGTGTCTGTTCTTGTGTTCTGTAATTATTTGTTACATAAAATTCTTTGTATCATAATATGTTTAAAAATAAATGCTAAAATTCCTTTATAATACAAAAAACAAGTATCTAAATATAAATAAATAAAAAATTGAGTTAAAAAATTAAAACAAAAGACTTTTTCCTGAAAGTTTGGGCCAAAAATGTGGGTGCACATTATACACAGCAAAATACAATACTAGTAATGAATTGAAGGAGAAAAATAGGGAATGGGAACACAAAAAAAGTAAGAAAAATAATAAAAGCAGAGAAGAAGAAACAATGGAGTAATCAAAGATAAGAGTAAAATAGGAGATATGAACATAAAATTAGAGCACCAAAAATAAAAGAAGAAAAATAGATAAAAATAGTAATAAAAAGGTTATGAAAAAGAAAAAATAGCAAAAGTAATGAAAAAAGAACCAAGTGGGTTGTTTCAGGAGAGTTTAGATCTTGCCTGCTGGTTTCTCCCTTTGGATACCGTTCTGATGTCTGAGTCTAGCGTAAGCCAATGTCAGGTGCTGTCCATGCCTGGCCCTTGGCAGCCTTTTTGAAGCTACAAGCAATCCACAGTTTGTGGCCGATTCCTTCAGACTTGGCTGCTTCCAGGGTGGACACACTGGCTTTGCAAAGCTGTCTTTTTTCACTGGGTCTAACGGTATGTCAACAAATTTCCCAGGTCACTGAAGGATCCACTTCTGTCTGTTTCTGCCTGTTGGCCTGCTGTCAATATTAGACTAGTTGCAGACCAGACTATTTCTGAGAGGGCTTGTGGCAGAAACAGGAAGCTGTGATTCCTGGATCTCCCATGGCAAGTGCCTTTCAAACTTCAGGGAAGATGATGGGTATGTTCCCCCTCCTCCAAGCCATTAGTCTGAGTCTGTCCAGGATTATTTCCCCCTATTCGGCAAGGCCAGCCCTAGTAGGCCTCCAGAACCAAGATTTTGGGTCCACCAGATCCTAGGAGGGTGTTTCTGTGGCTCTCCTATGAGGGGGAAGCACCAGTCTGTTTCCCAGCAAAATGTATGGATTGGCTGGGCCCTACAGCCAGTCTCTGACAACCCCTGAGTCTGTTTATGTTGCCATTCTCCTCAGCAAGGTGCAGGATGGGAGAAAAGAAAGAAAAAAAGTACGCAAATAAAACACTAACACAGCAAAACTGAAAAAAGAACCAAAAAAGGTGCAGGGTGGAGTGAACAGGATTTCAGGGGGTGTGGTAAGGGGAATTCCAGAGGGTAGAGGGAGCAGAATCCCACAGGGTAAGGGGATTCATTTTACCCTGGGAGGGGCTATCTCTTGGCTACTGTGGAGCTCAGGTATATCCAGGCCCAGAAAATCCCACAGCAGCTCCTCCAAGTCTCTCCCCAGGACCTCCCACTCTGGACTGCCCTCGTAAACTCTAGTCCTAATGGCCTTCCCTCCGCTGGGTCTGAAGGTGCTTAGCCATAAACTCAAAGCCTGTACTTTGTCCCTTTAAGGAAAAAAAAAAAAAAAGAATGGTGGGTTTTCGTCTTTCTCTAGCAGAGTGAGCTACCAGGACCTTTCACTGCTGGATGCCATATGGTGGGCCCTTCTTGGTGCTGGCCCTCTGTGTTTGCGGGCCTGGTCTGTGGTCCTGGTTTCACTCCTCTCAAGGGGAAGCTCCCACAGAGTTGCCACCACCTGGGCCCACTGCCCTGCCTTCTTGGCCCACCTCCTGCGTGTGCCTCGCCAGCCCCTTTAAGATGTCTCTGCCCTTCCTACAGGGATAGGTGTGGTTTTTTGGCAGTCTTTGGTTAAAAGTATGTTTTTCAGGTAGCCTTTGGTTTAACTCCAGTGATTGTTCTCCTCTTTATTTCCAGTTTGGTTCTGGGGAGCAGTGCATGATACATTCTCCTACTCCACTACCATCTTCCTAAAAAAAATTTAAAAATGATGTTCAACATCGTATGTCCTGAGGGCATTGCAGATTAAACAAGATACCTCTGCATGTGTATTAGAATGGCCAAAATCCAAAACTCTGAAAACACCAAATGCTGATAGGAATGTGGAGCAACAGGAACTCAGTCATTGTTCATGGGAATGTAAAATGGTATAGACATACAGAGTATACAAAACCAAGG
Organism: Micronycteris hirsuta; assembly: GCA_004026765.1. NCBI lineage: Eukaryota > Metazoa > Chordata > Mammalia > Chiroptera > Phyllostomidae > Micronycteris > Micronycteris hirsuta. The sequence continues at coordinate 3,148 of PVJI01021828.1, forward strand.
GTAAACCCTAATGTAAACTAAGGAATTTTTGTGATTATGATGTGTCAGTGTAGGTTGGTTCATCAATTATAATAAACTTACCACTGTGAAGTTAGGTATCAACTGTAGGAGAGGTTGTGTTTGGGAGGGGATGGGGTATGTGGGGACTCTGTACTTTTTATTCAATTTTACTGTGTGTCTAAAATTGCTCTAAAATGTAGTTGATTAATTAAACCAAAATAAAAACAGCATTGTATTTTAAAAAGACAATGATATTTTAAGTAAAATGACATTCATTGTTAAGATATATGTAAGCTATGCCATGGCTGGCATGGCTCAGTTGTTTGGAGAATCCTACTGTAAACAAAGGTAATGGGTCAGGACATGTGCCTGGGTTGCAGATTCAGCCCTTGGTTGAGGCACATATGGAAGGTAACCCATCGATGTTTCTCTCTCACACTGTTGTTTCTCTCCCTTTCTCTCTGTCTCCCTTCCTTTCTCTCTAAAGTCAATAGGCATGTCCTCAGGTGAGGATTAAAAAAAAAAAGATATTGATCTGTGAAATTTATCTCCCTTGAGTCTCAGTTGCTTTGTTTTTAAAATAACACACACATATTTATATATCAGAAAATATTATAGCCATACTTAAGGAACCATCTTCATTTAGAAAAATGCCTTGAGAAACTTCCATGAGTCTGGATGGCAAAGGCTTGAGAGTGAGGTCTGAAGGAGACTGCAATACAAAGAGAGAACTAAAGAATTATGCAAAAAGAAGTGAATGTAGGTGTGGGAGGAGGAATGCCAGAAAGAAAGACAAGGATGGAATTAGAGAAAAGGCCATACAATATAGATAAGAGGCTATAATTTGTAGAAAAGAATAGAAAAATTCCCTGGTCGCATATAGCCAAGAACTTGAAAGACTAGAGACATCTAATTATGATATTTAGTTGTTGGCCTTTTGGCAATGTAACAACTCACAGCATTGCATTATCGATGTGGTTTTGGGGAAATTGAAGAAAGAACTGCTTTATAGGACAAGGAGAAGCAAGCATCTGTTAAGAGCTGAGAGATGTGATATCAAAGAATTCAGCAGAAGCAGAAGCAACAGTTTACTATGAGAATTAAAGTGTGTAGGATTAAGGGCAATGGGATTTTTCACAGGAGACTTTCTCGAAGAGAGGATGAGGTTGTAAAAGATTAACCTAAGGAGGCTTAAGGTTAGATATATAACATTCTGAAAATGGCAATAGAACTGAAGAAAAAAAACAGTATTCTCTTAGAACTGTGTTCATAAAATTCAGTAGAGTCATGAATACTGACTAACAAGGTATGCAAATGCTCCTGAGATGCAATGGATACAAAAATAGAGAGAAAAAAACATAGCTAATGACTGGTGTCATTGGATCTACATTTTTTACTGCCATAGTTAACATCCTAGACAGCTGTCCTATTTGCATCCAGACTTTCCTACCTTAACCAATTGCATAATTCAATGGCCTACGGTGGTCTTTCATATCAAATTCAAGTTTCAAGTTTGTGAACTTCAAAGTTTCTTATGAGATATATCAGCATTTAACCTAAATAATCTTTTGATGTGCCTTTGGAGTATTTATATCACATACATCTAACAATTTTATCTACATTTCATAGCCAGCTCAGTAGACACCTGCCTTTGAAGAAAACACTCCACTTTCATCTTAATCACTTCAAGTTTTGTCCTTTCTCTAATTGCAGTCAATTTCTGTTTGTCCAGAAATATCAGGGAATGAAATAATTCTGAATATTTGAACAACGTGGCTGATTTAACATAAGTAGCCTGCATGAATTATTAACCTTAAATGAATTATTATATAATATAATTCTTAAGGATAAGATTAAATATAATAAAATCACTCTTTGATAATTCAGATGAAATTTCAGAATCTGGAGTGACTTAGGCTCAACAATACAAGCAAGAATTGTTATTCAATGCACTGCAGAATACATATGATTATTAAGGTGTTCTGGGTGTTTTTGATCTAGATAAGTAGGTTATTCTAGCCTTCAAAACACAAATATTCTTTTGTCTTCTCATCTGAATCCTGAGTAGATGTGGTAGGGCAAACCTTCATTTCATATCCAGGGTCAGGAGATGAACATTTTACTTACGAGGTTTCATTTACCTGGAGATACAGTTATAGAAACTTCATTGCAGACTTTTATGTAGAAAGTTCTTAGTAAAAGTCATCGATGGGAATGATTAATGTTTATATAATTACGTATTCAACATTTATAAATTTATGATAAAAATGTAACTTTTACAGGAAAACTCATATTATGATCTCATGTGCTAAGGGAAACTATGCAAGCCTAAAATACAGTTACCCATAATCTAAGATAGCAATAAAAAACTTATTTTTCTTCAGGAAAAACTACTCCTGGTTGCTATTTACAAAGGGAATTTAACTTCTTTGTAAAATATAATAGACGTTTAGAAACCCATGTAAGAATATTGAAATGCACATCTATCCTTGTTTTAATAAAAGAATAGAAATTGGTCACTTTTCAGTATATTATGAAAAACAGAGTTTAGTTAAAAGGCATTGGATTTACTATAGTAAACAATATTTGAATAGTGTGATTACTTTAAAGATGACAAGAAGTCATGCCCAGGAGGGAAATAATATGTTGCAACGTTGAAAGAAAATGGATTATTCAAGATGTCATTTCATGAAAAAGAAATGATGTCTTTGATATTCAAAGCACCAAAGGAGAATTTAATACACTGTGTTAGAGAAACCAGAGAGATATTTGATGGCTAGAAAAGATAGGGTTTTAAGAAAAAAGTGAATTACCTTGTTTTCCTCTTCCATCATAAAAAGAAGATTAGGTATATAAGGCAAAATGGGGAGAATTCAATAGGGAAAGTAACATATACAAATCATACAACATAAGGAAAAAATAAAACTATGTATACAGACTGTTAAAAGATAAAGGAAAGATACTGGTCATGTATCACATAACTTCATTTTAAAAAAATATATTGTCATCATGTTGTATGTTATTTCCCAGTACTTATTTATCTTATATCATAACTACATGTTGAAATTAGACTGCACTGTTGGTGGAAATGTAAATTGGTACAGCCATTATTGAAGTTACTAAAAAAATTAAAAATACCACTACCATTTGATCTATCAATCCCACGTCTCCACTGTCATTTCTCCACTTTACCCCTTACCCACCACACTACAGAGAACTAAAGACTCTCTCTTAATGAGAATGGAACTAAGCTTTCTCTTAATGTAAATAGTATGCCTTTATAGTCACAAACTAGAAACAGAGGGACTGGCTCAACTATTTTTCCCCCCTCTGGTAGAAGAGATTTAGATGTGATTTATAATAACTATTTAAAAGCAAAGCCACATTTTGGGGAGATGTTCCCTGGCCTTTAACTTGCTTGTAGCTATCAACTCTTTAGTAGTTGACTCATTAGGTGACTTGAATACATTTTGCAATATTTTATTCTTGGATAATTTACTGAGAAATTACATTTATTAAAATTAAGCATTATATGGTTATAATAATGGTACTGAAAGGCCAAAGTGGTGTTAAGTGATTCTGACTTTAAAAAATACCCCTAATTATTGTAATTATTATAGCCTTGCTTTCTGTCATAGAATTATCTGCTTTTAAATTAGTTTCTCTCTTTCTTTCTCTTTCTCTTCTCTCTTTCTCTTCTTCCCTCCATCCGTCCGTCTCTCTCTCCCTAAAAGAGCTAGGAAAACAAAAGAAAGTTTTGGGTAAGAAAGTAAAAAAAAAGTTTTTTTATTGAGTAAACTTATGCCTTAAACACTGTAGCTGTTTTACCTGTTGGGTAAAATTGCCTTGCTCTTTAAGCAGGTTAATACTTGAGAATATAACGCTTATAAAAGAATTTCACATAAATTCTTAGAACCAATGAAAAATTAACTTCTTTTTAAAGTATATTTTATTGATTATGCTATTACAATTGTCCCATTTTTATTTCCCTTTTATCCCCCTCTGCCCTGCACCACCCTTCCTACCAGCATTCACCACCCCCACCCGGTTAGTTCATGTCCATAGGTTGTACATATAAATTCTTTGGCTTTTTCATTTCCTATACTATTTTTAACCTACCCCTGTCTATTTTGTAGCAACCATTTATGCTTCTTATTCCCTGTACCTTTTCCCCATCCTCCTCCCTCCACCTCCCTACTGATAACCTTCCATGCGATATCCCTTTCTGTGATTCTGTTCCTATTCTAGTTGTTTGCTTAGTTTGTTTTTTTTTTAGGTTCAGTTGTTGATAGTTGTGAGTTTGTTGTGATTTTACTGTTCATAGTTTATGATCTTTCTTTTTTTATTAGATAAGTCCTCTTAACATTTCGTATAATGAGGTCTTGGTGATGATGAACTCCTTTAACTTTACTTTATCTGGGAAGCGCTTTATCTGCCCTTTCATTCTAAACAATGGCTTTGCTGGATACAGTAATCTTGGATGTAGGTCCTTGCCTTTCATGACTTCAAATACTTCTTTCCAGCTCCTTCTTACCTGTAACGTTTCTTTTGAGAAATCAGCTGATAGTCTTATGGGCACTCCTTTGTATACAATTGTCTCCTTTCCTCTTGCTGCTTTTAAGATTCTCTCCTTATCTTTAATCTAGGGGAACTTAACTATGATGTGCCTTGGTGTGTGCTTCCTTGGGTCCAATTTCTTTGGGACTCCCTGGGTTTCTTGGACTTTTTGGAAATCTGTTTCCTTTGCTAGATTGGGGAAGTTTCCTTCATTATTTGTTCAAATAAGTTTTCAATTTCTTGCTTTCCTTTTCTCCTTCTGGCATCCCTATGATTTGGATATTGGAGCACTTAAAGTTGTCTCAGAGGTTCTGAAGCCTCTACTCATTTTTTTTTGGAATTCTTGTTTCTTCATTCTGTTCTGGTTGGATGTTTATTTCTTCCTTTTGTTCCAAATAATTTGATTTGAGCCCCAGTTTCCTTCTCTTTACTATTGGTTCCCTGTATATTTTGCTTTATGTAGCCTTTTGCTTTGGGTAGCCTTCATTTCTTCCTTCATTTTATGACCAAGCTCAGTCAATTCTGTGAGCATCTTGATTACCAGTGTTTTGAACTCTGCATCAATAGGTTGTCTTTCTCCTTATCAGTTAGTTCTTTTTCTGGAGTTTTGATCTATTCTTTCATTTCTTTGTCTTGGCGTACCAGTCTGGATGAATGTTTCTTTAATTCATTGGTTGTGGGAGTTCCATGCAGTTTGCTATTCTGGCAGTTCTAGTTGTTTATTGTTTTTAAATTGGTTGTTATCCTTCTTTTAGTTGTGCAAGGAGGTGAAGCATTTCCAATTACACCTCCATCTTGGCCAGAACCCTTGGATGAATGTTCATTTCTTTCTTCTGCTCCAAATCGTTGATTTGAGTCCCTGTCTCCTTCCCCTCACTGTTGGTTTTCTATGTATTTTTCTTTATTTCACTTTGTGTAGCCTTTACTTTTTCCTCTATTTTTTGGCTATACTCAACCATTTCTATGAGCATCCTGATTACCAGTGTTTTGAACTCTGCATCTGATAGGATGGCTGTCTCTTAATTGCTTAGTTCTGTTTTTGGAGCTTTGATCTATTCCTTCATTTGGGCCACATTTTTTTGTTTAGGCACACCTGTTACATAGTAAGGGGTGGGGCCTTAGGTATTCACCAGGGCAGGGCAACCCGAATTGCTATGTTGTAATGCTCTCTGTGAGGGAGGGGTCCAAGAAGAAACAATGCCACTTGCTTACCTCTTGGCTGGCTTTCAGTCACTTCTCCCACTACCCACAAGCAAGTTGGGCCCTTCTGGTGCTGATTCCTGGGTGGATGGGTTTGTGTACATTCTAGGACCCTGTGGGTCTCTCCAGTGAACTCTCCTGTGAGGCTGGGAGTTTCCCCCACCACCACAACCCCCACAAATTTTTAGTGAGAGGTTTGGAGGCTTTATTTCCCTGTGTTGGTACCCTGGGTTGCGTAGTCTGTCTTACTCCTCATTTGTCCTCCTGGTGTATATGTACACAAATATGAGACTGCCTGGTTCTCCAGCCATCACCTTGTCACACATGTCCTCCTGGCTGCACCCGTTCTGCCAGTCTGAATGAATGTTTCTTCTTTAACTTTCTGGTTGTTGGACTTCCATACAGTTCTATTTCCTGGCATTTCTGGTTGTTTTTTGTTTTTACATTTGTTGTTGTCCTCCTTATGGTTGTGCGAGGAGGCAAAGTATATCTACCTATGCCTCCATCTTGGCTGGAAGGTCAAAAAAATTCAGTTCTTAAATTGATATTTTTTTTATCTTCATTAGGTTTAACTGAAGAATAATAGAGATATATAGAAATGAAAGCAATATAGTTGCTCAGAAACATAGTTTCTTTTATTTTTATTATCAAGTACTTAAGTAGGGTGAAAATACTGACTCACCTTTGTTAAACTTCAATCACTACTTTGGATGACTTCTCCCCTGGATTTAGTGTGGGTCTCTTGAAAGCTGGAACCGTAATGCCCCCATGAAACAAGGAGAAACAGATTGTACAAAGTTTCCTGATAAAGAGCAAAGAGAAACTTTGACTTCTAGAGAGAAGACATAGTTATGGAACTGTTCCCTAACTTTCACTGTTGTTTGCCACAACTCTTTAAAGTTTGAATTTAGAGTCATTAATTTCTTTACTGATAATGAAATTTGCAATCATGCCCTTTACTACTAATTCCAGATAACCAAATGATATGTTTTAGCCTATTGTTTTATGGTCAATTTCAGAAAAGATGATTCTTAGAAACAAGATGGGGATGTCCATTTTCACCACCCTCATTCAATGTAGTATTAGAATTCTAGCCACAGCCGTCAAACAAGAGGAAGAAATAAAAGGCATCAAAATTGGAAAGAACAAGTGAAACTGTCGTTATGTGTGGATACATGATACTGTATAGAGAGAACCCTAAAGATTCCACTGAAAAACTACTAGTGCTGATAGATAAATTCAGTAAAATAGCAGTTTAAAAAATAAGTATTCAGAAATTGGTAATTTTTATACACCAATAATGAACTATCAGAAAGGGAAACTAAGAAAATAATCCCTTTACAATTGCATCCAAGAAAAATTATCTAGGAATAAATTTAACCATGGAGGTAATACACTGAAGATAGAAATTTAGGAATGTACAAATAAATGGAAGCATATATTGTGCTCATGGATAGGAAGAATTATCATCAGTAAAATGTCTATACTACCCAAAGCAATCTATAGATTCAATGTAATTCCTACCAAAATACCAGTGGCATTTTTCACAGAGCTAGTACAAATAATCTAAATATTTAAAATAAAACCACAAAAGGCCCTCCCGAATAGCCATAGCAATTTTGAGAAAGAAGAACAAAGTTGAAGTTATCACACTACCTGGTATCAAACATACTACAAGCCTATAGGAATCAAAACAGCATGGCTCTGGCTTAAACACAGACAAATCAATGGAACAGAAGAGAGGGCCCAGAAATAAACCCACAACTATAGGGTCAATTAATGACAAAGGAGGTAAGAACATAGAATGGGGTAAAGACAGTCTATTTAGTAAATGGTGTTGGGAAAAGTAGACAGATGTATACAAAATGAAACGAGATGAACTTCTAACACAATATATAACAATAAACTAAAAATGGATTAAATGTATGACTTGAAACCATAAAATTCCTAGAAGAAAACATAGGCAGTAAAATTTCTAATATTTCTCTTAGCAGCATTTTTTTCTGATATATCTCCTTGGGCAAGGGAAATAAAAGAAAAAAATAAACAGATGGAACTGCATCAAACTAAAAGTTTTTGCACATCAAAGGAAACCATCAACAAAATGAAAATACAACCTACTGAATGGAAGAAGATATTTGCCAAAGATACATATGATAAGGAATGATATGTATGTACTACAGTTTATTTTTCCATTCACCTACTGAAGGGCATCTTGGTGATTCCAAAAACTAACAATTACAAATAAGGTTTCTATAAACAATTATGGGCAATTTTTAGAGTGAACATAAGTTTTCAACTTCTTTGCACAATACCAAGGAGTACAATTGCTGGATTGTAAGCTATGTTTAGTTTTGTAAGAACCCAACGAACTGTCTTCCAAAGTAGCTGTACCATTTTGCAATCCTGTCAGTAATGAGTAAGAATTCCTGTTGCTCCACATCCTCATTAGCATTTGTTGGTGTCAGGGTTTAGGATTTTGGCCATTATAATTGGTGTGTAGTGGTATCTTATTGTTGATCTAATTTGCATTTCCCCGATGACTTATGATGTTGAGCATTTTTTCATACTTGTTTGCCATCTGTGTATCTTTTTTAATGAGCTCTCTGTGTTAAGGTCTTTGGCCCATTTTTAAAATGAATTGTTTGTTTCCTTATTGTTGTTTTAAGAATTTTTTGTATATTTTGGGAAACAGTCCTTATCAGATGTGTCTTTTGCAAATGTTTCCTCCAAGCCCATGGCCTTTGTTATCATTATCTTTTATTTTTTTTTATTTTTTAGATTTTTTAATGTTTTTACTTTATTGTTATTCAATTACAGTTGTCTGCAAACTCTCTCCTCCCCTTCCCCTCCAATCCCACCTCCCTTCCCTGCCTCCTTCCCCACTCTTGGTTCTGTCCATGTGTCCTCTATAGTGGTTCCTGAAGACCCTTCTCCCCATTGTCCCCTCCCCCCTATCCCCTGGCTATTGTTAGATTGTTCTTAATTTCAGTGCCTCTGGTTACGCTTTGCTTGCTTTTTGCTTTTGTTGATTATGTTCCAGTTAAAGGA
>PVJI01021828.1:12055-26543 GCA_004026765.1 Micronycteris hirsuta
TTCTTCCTCTCTGCTGCGTAGAATTCCATTGTGTAAATGTACCATAGTTTCTTGATCCACTCATTTGTAGATGGGCACTTAGGTTGTTTCCAGCACTTGGCTATTGTGAATTGTGCTGCTATGAACATTGGAGTGCATAGGTTCTTTTGAATTGGTGTTTCAGGGTTCTTAGGGTATAATCCCAGTAGTGGAATTGCTGGGTCAAAAGGCAGTTCCATTTTTAGTTTTCTGAGGTAGTTCCATACTGTTTTCCACAGTGGCCGCACCAGTCTGCATTCCCACCAACAGTGTAGTAGGGTTCCCTTTTCTCCGCATCCCCTCCAGCAGTTATCTGTTGCTTTGTTGATGATGGCCATTCTGACTGGTGTGAAGTGGTATCTCATCATGGTTTTAATTTGCATCTCTCTGATGGCTAATGATGTTGAGCATCTTTTCATATGACTCTGGGCCCTCTGTATGTCCTCTTTCGAGAAGCGTCTGTTCATGTCTTTTGCCCATTTTTTAATCAGGTTTTTTGTCTTCCTGGAGTGGAGTCGTATGAGTTCTTTATATATTTTGGAGATCAAACCCTTGTCTGAGGTATTATTGGCAAATATGTTTTCCCATACTGTCAGTTCTCTTTTTATTTTAATACTGTTTTCTTTAGCCCCACAGAAGCTCTTTATTTTGATAAGGTCCCATTTGTTTATTCTTTCTTTTATGTCCCTTGCTCTAGGGGACATGTCATTGAAGATGTTGCTGTGTGGAATGTCTGAGATTTTCCTACCGATGTTTTCCTATAGAACTTTTATGGTGTCATGACTTACATTTAAGTCTTTTATCCACCTTGAATTTATTTTTGTGTATGGTGTAAGTTAGTGCTCGAGTTTCATTTTTTTGCATGTAGCCGTCCAGATTTCCCAACACCATTTGTTGAAGAGGCTATTTTTATTCCATTTCATGCTTCTGCCCCCTTTGTCAAACATTAGTTGCCTGTAGAGACATGGGTCTATTTCTGGGCTCTCTATTCTGTTCCATTGGTCTATCTGTCTGTTTTTATTCCAGTACCAAGCTGTTTTGATTACAGTGCCCTTGTAATACAGTTTGATATCAGGAATTGTGATCCCTCCTGCTTTGCTCTTCTTTCTCAAAATTGCAGCTGATATTCGGGGTCGTTTATGGTTCCATATAAATTTTTGAAGTGTTTGTTCTATATCTGTGAAATATGCCATTGGTACTTTGATAGGGATTGCATCGAATCTATATATTGCTTTGGGTAGTATGGACATTTTGATGATGTTGATTCTTCCAATCCATGAGCATGGTATACGTTTCCATTTGTTTGTGTCTTTCATGATTTCTTTCTTCGGTGTTGTGTAGTTTTCTGAGTACAGGTCTTTTACCTCCTTGGTTAGGTTAATTCCCAGGTATTTTATTTTTTTTGTTGCTATATCAAATGAGATTTTTTTCCTGATTTCTGTTTCTGCTGTTTCACTGTTGGTATACAAAAATGCCTTTGATTTCTGGATGTTTACTATGTATCCCGCTGTTTTGCCGAATTCAATTATGAGATTGAGTAGCTTTTTGGCGGAGTCTATAGGATTTTCTAAGTACACTATCATGTCATCTGCAAACAATGACAGTTTTGATTTCCTCCTTTCCAATTTGGATGCCTTTTATTTCCTTTTCTTGTCTGATTGCTGTGGCCAAAACTTCCAATAATATGTTGAATAGAAGTGGTGATAGTGGACAACCTTGTCTTGTTCCTGATCTTAGTGGGAAAGATTTTAGTTTTTGTCCATTGAGTATAATGTTGGCAGTAGGCTTCTCATATATGGCCTTTATTATGTTGAGGAATGCTCCCTCTATTCCCACTTTGCTAAGTGTTTTTATCATAAATAGATGCTGTACCTTATTGAATACTTTTTCTGCATCTATTGATATGATCATGTGATTTTTGTCTTTGCTTTTGTTTTTGTGATGTATTACATTTATTGTTTTGCGAATATTGTACCATTCTTGCATCCCTGGGATGAATCCCACTTGGTCATGGTGTATGATCTTTTTAATGTATTGCTGGATGCAGTTTGCTAATATTTTGTTGAGGATTTTAGCATCAATATTCATCAGCGATATTGGCCTGAAATTTTCTTCCTTTGTTATGTCTTTTTCTGGTTTTGGGATTAGGATGATGCTGGCTTCATAAAAAGAGTTTGGGAGTCTTCCATCATTTTGGATTTTTTGGAATAGTCTATGAAGGATAGGGGTTAGCTCTTCTTTAAATGCTTTGTAGAATTCTCTTGTGAGACCATCTGGTCCAGGGCTTTTGTGTGTTGAAAGTTTTTTGATTACTGCTTCAATTTCATCCGCTGTTATTGGTTGGTTCAGGCTTTCTGCTTCTTCTTTATTGAGTTTTGGAAGGTTATATTTTTCTAGAAATTTGTCCATTTTGCCTAGGTTTTCATATTTCTTGGCATACAGTTCTTCATAGTAGTGTCTTACAATCCTTTGTATTTCTGTGGCGTCAGTTGTAATATCTCCTTTTTCATTTCTGATTGAGTTTATTTGGGTCCTCTCTCTTTTTTTCTTGATGAGCCTGCTTAAAGACTTGTCTATTTTGTTTATCTTTTCAAAGAACTAGCTCCTGGATTCATTGATCCTTAGAATTGTGCTTTTAGTCTCTATGTCATTTAATTCTACTCTTATCTTGGTTATTTCCTCCCTTATACTTGGTTTGGGTTGTCTTTGTTGTTGTTCCTCGAGTTCTTGTAGGCATAGGGTTAAGTTGTTTGTGTGAACTGTTTCTATTTTTTTTTAGGTAGGCCTGTATCGCTATGAACTTCCCTCTCAGGACTGCCTTCGCTGTGTCCCACAAGTTTTGGGTTGTTGTCAGTTCATTTTCATTTGTTTCAAGGAACTTTTTTATTTCTTCCCTAATCTCACTCTTGACCCAGTCATTGTTTAATAGCATGCTATTAAATCTCCATGATTTTGAGTTTTTGGAGGTTTTTTCCTTTGGGTTCATTTCTAATTTCAGTCCCTTGTGGTCAGAGAAAATACTCGGTATGATTTCAATTTTCTTGAATTTGTTGAGGCTTGTTTTGTGTCCTATCATATGGTCTATTTTTTAAAATGTTCTATGTGCATTTGAAAACAATGTATATTTAGCTTCTGTGGGGTGAAAGGCTCTATATATATCAGTTAAATCCATTTCATCTAGAGTATTGTTCAATGCCACAATATCTTTGCTGATATTTTGTTTGGAAGATCTGTCCATTTTTGACAGTGGGGTGTTGAAGTCCCCTACTATAATTGTGTTGCTATCAATATCTTTCTTGAAGTTCTCCAAGATTTTCTTTATGTATTTGAGTGCTCCTGTATTGGTGCATATATATTTACAATGTTTATGTCTTCTTGGTGGATTCTTCCCTTGAGTATTATGAAGTGTCCTTCTGGGTCTCTCTTTATGGCCGTTTTTTTGGAAGTCTATTTTGTCTGATATGAGTATTGCTACCCCAGCTTTTTTTCCGTGTCCATTTGCTTGGAAAACTTGTTTCTAACCCTTCACTTTCAGTCTTTGTAAGTCTTTTGTCCTGAGGTGGGTCTCTTGTAGGCAGCATATGTGTGCATTGTGCTTTCTTATCGATTCATCTATTCTATGTCTTTTGATTGGAGCATTTAATCCATTTACGTTTAATGTTATTATCAATAGGTACTTATTCATTGCAATTTTTTTTTGTATCTGTGCTCTTTTCTCTCTCTCTTTTCCTTCCTTTACTTAAAGCAGTCCCTTTAGCATCTCTTGCAGAGCTGGTTTGATGGAGGTGTATTCTTTTAGACTTCTTTTGTCTGGGAAGCTCCTTATTTGGCCATTTATCTTAACTGAGAGCCTTGCTGGGTACAGTAGCCTTGGTTGTAGGCCTCTGGTTCTCATTACTTGGAATATTTTTTGCCATTCTCTTCTGGCTTGGAGCGTTTCCAATGAGAAGTCAGCTGCTAACCTTATCGGGGCTCCCTTGTATGTTACTTCCTGTTTCTGCCTCGCTGCCTTTAAGATTCTCTCTTTGTCTTGGAATTTTGCCATTTTAATGATGATGTGTCTTGAAGTGGGCCTGTTTGGGTTCCTTTTGATTGGGATTCTCTGTGTTTCCTGGATTTGTGTGACTTTTTTCTCTCCTCAGATTAGGGAAGTTTTCCATCATTACTTTTTCAAACACGTTTTCTATCCCTTACTCTTCTTCTCCTTCTGGTATCCCCATAATACGGATATTATTACGTTTCATGTTGTCCTGCATTTCCCTTAATACCTCTTTATTCTTTCTGAGTCTCTTTTCCTGTTCCTTCTCTTTTTGGGTGTTTTTTTCTACCTTGTCTTCCAGCTCGCTGATCCGGTACTCTGCTTCATCTAGCCTGCTTTTGATTCCTTCTATTGTATTCTTCAGTTCAGATATTGTATTCTTCATTTCCTCTTGGCCCTTGTGGATCATTTCTATTTCCTTTTTCATGTTGACACAGTTTGCAGTGAGTTCATTATAATTTCCCTGTAGTTTCTGGAAATTCTCTGCGAGCTCATCAAGCTTCTTGAACTTCCTGATAACCAATGCTTTGAACTCACTATCTGATAGTTGGCTTTCCTCTGCTTCGTTTATCATTCTCTCTGGGGCTTCCTCCTTTCCTTTCATTTGGGGATTGTTCTTTGTCTTCCCATTGTTTGTGAGACTCTTCTTGCTAGCCTCTGTTTCTTAAATTGATCTGTCAGGTTCTCTGGAGTAGTGAAGTTAATTTTGTGTCACTCTCTCTGTTTTTAGGGCTGACCCTTGTCTGGGTCTTCCTCTGTTCTCTTTTCAACTCCAGGTTTTAATGTCTCACCTGTGGATAAAGAGGAGAGGGGAAGGAAGAAGAAGAAAGGGAAGAAGAAAAAATAAAGTAAAAAAATAAATAAAATAAAAATGAAAATAAAAAATAAGAAATAAGAAGAGGAGAAGACTAGGAATACTAAATGAAAGGAAGGAAGAAGGAATTAAAAAAATAAAGAAGGACAGATAGGAAGGAGGGTGGGGAAAACAAACAAACAAACTAACAAACAAAAAAGAAAACTTCTGCTTGGTAGCTTTAAAAGTGTCCGGTCAGGCCTGCTCCCCTGGTCCTCCTGTCTGTGTCAGGCATCTGATCGTTCAATTTCCCCTGTAATATTGGTCACCAATCTTCATATATGCTGGAATACTGTTGGGAGTTCGCTCTGTTCCTCTGAAAATCAGCTGGGTGTTTCACTTGTGGGGAGGAGGAAGTGGACTCTGCTCCCCCCTATCTTGCCACAATTTATTTCTCTCTCGTTTGGGCCTTCTTTTTTTTTTTTCCCTCAGCGCGCCTGTTACTTTAAGGGGCGGAGCTTTATGTGTTCACCAGGGCAGGGTAACCCACTTCGTTGTGTTGTGAATCTCTCTGTGGGGGCGGGGTAACCCACTTTGCTGCGTTGTGACACTGTGTGTGGGGCGGGGCCTGAGAGAACAATGGCGCTTGCTCTGCTCTCTGCCCACAAGCAAGTTGATCCCTTCTTTGCTGGCTCCGGGTTGAGTGGATGAGCCTGCACAGTTCCGAGTCCCTGTGGGTCTCCCCAACAAACTCTCCTGTGAGGCTGGGGGTTCCTCCTGCTGCTGCCTCAACCCCCAAAGGTGTCCTCAATCAGTGGTTTGAGGCTTTATTTCCCTGCGTTGGTGGGTCAAGCAGTCTGTTCCACCCCCCAACTTTTCCTCCCCGTCTATCCATGCGCTAATGAGGGACCGCCCGGTCCACCAGTCTCAGCCCTGGTCTCAAAGAGTGTGCTCCCCGCGCTTTGGCCAGGCACGCCCACCACGGGCCGCTTCAGGCAGCTGGACTACCACTGGCACCGCTCCACAAACCACATCTCGCTGAGTGCCCTCCACCTGGCTCCGCCCCACCTACCGGTCTAGATGAACTTGTCTTCTTCAACTCCTTGGTTGTCGGACTTCCACTCAGTTCAGTTTTCTGTCAGATCTGGCTGCCCTTGCCCTCTAAATTGCTTTTTTTCCTCTTTTGGTTGTGCGAGGAGGAACAGTGCGTCCACCTATGCCTCCATCTTGGTCGGAAGTTCTTATCATTATCTTGACATTCTCTTTAGCAGAGCAGAAATTTTTACTTGTAATAAAGTCCAGGCTATCAGTTATTTCTTTCATGGATCTTTGATGTTGTATTTTAAAAGTCATCTTCATAGGGTTTTCTCCTATGTCACCTTTTAAGACTTTTATAGCTTTGAATTTTGCATATAGTTATGTGATTCCTTTAGAGTTAATTTTAATGAAAGCCGTAAGATATGTGTTTAGATTATCTTTTTGTATGTGGAGGTCCATTTGTTCTAGCACTATTTGTTGAAAAGAGTATGTCCTATACTTTTGGCTTTACAATCCCTGAAGCATAAGTACCTCTGGGTTTTGCAGCAAAAGTGGACATGGTAGCTTGGATGGTAAAATTAATGATGAATATATTAACGGAATATGTAGAATAGTCAATATTAGTATATATGGTAGGAATAATTGCAGTGATACTAAGAATTAATATTTTTAAACAGCTATATTAATAATATGAACTACATACTAATAATAAAATAGGTACATCAATAGCCCTTACCATATGCTAGACAATGTTCTATTCATTAAACATGCATTCATTCATATGGATTAAAAACAAAATGCAAGAGAAGCCAGATGGAGAGATCTTGAGAGGCATACTGAGAAGTTGGAAGGTATATTCCTTACCTTTTTAATTTTTATTTTTACACTTATATTCTATAGATTTAGCTTTGGTATTAGCTAAATGTCAACACAAATGGCAGCACAACCAGATTGTTTTCATATTTGATTCCATTTTATCAATGAAATATAAAGAAAATTGTAAGGGAAGATATGGTACATTTATCAATAAATGTAGTAAATTTCACTAATTGATTTATTAAAAACTTAGGAAAATATTAAATATTAGATTTTACTTGGGGTCTTGAAGAAGTGTTACTTTCTAAAATCAAAATTACATCAAGTTCTTTTCTTAGATTGTTTATCTACTATATAAAAATGAGTTGCAATGGATTCTTATTAAAAATTCTACATTTATCACTGCTATGTTTTAATAGCATTTAATTGTTAAAATAAATGTCATTTAAGAAAGGCAAATTTATAGTATAATAAAAATTTTTTTTCCTATCTTTTTCTCCTAATTTCTTTTTTAGGTGAATCTTTTGGTATTAGGTCTTTACTGATAAGTTATTACTGTTTTAAGTTATTATGTTTTATTGGTAACTGACAATTAGCTCAAATCTACATGTTGGAGAATTCTGCTTGGTTAGTTACTTAATTGTAAGATTGCACTCAGGAGACCAGAGGTAAGACATTTGAGCCATTTACAGTTTGATGTGAATGTGTTTATTATGATTCCCTCAAAGATAATTTTTATAAGGGAAAGACAAAAAAAATTCTGGATATCTTTATAGGGCAATAGACAGTGAAAGGTGTGGCTGGAACTGAAGTCAGACTTGATCTCCTTTGTCATTTTGTTTAGGTCTCACTGTACTAGAATGTTGAGTTTTGATTTAGTCTGCCATTAAAATATGAAACAAAATGACTCACAAATTCTGAATTTTTATAAAGAATATTTTAAAATATAGTTTTGATTATTTTGAATTCTGTTCAGTGTCTGTGCATAGCTTAGTCTAAATCTGCTATCATAATGTTTTAAATAATAAATCCGTTGCCTTTCTGATTATTTAAATACCTAACTGGCTTAGGTATAATAGCATTGGAACTAGGATTCTTATCATTCATGCTAATTTTTTTTTTTTTTTGCTTTCAACACTCTTTACTACAGATTTTTCTTCAGAAACTTTTTGAAAATACTTCAAAGAAAAACTGAATTCTTTTAACTCTTCATTTTGTAATATTTAAGATATATGTAAAAGAAGCCAGAATATCTATAGTTTATACCCTTGTACCATCATCACCCAGTTTCAACAATTACCAGCTCATATCAATATTATTTTTTCCAACCACACTATGCCAAAACTAGATATAATATAGTTTTATCTATAAATATTTCCTGCAATGGTGATGAAGTCATTTTTAAAGTTATGATGAAGTCGTAGATTTAAATACATTTGATTGATCAGGTGGAGCCTAAAATTCTGCATTTCTAGAGGGCTGCCTGGTGATGTTGATGCTAGTCCAGACAACTAGCAAGACCCTAGAGCAATGCTGTCCAACAGTCCAAATTTCTGAGATGATGGAAATGTTCTCTGTGCTGTTCAATAACTCTTGAGTACTTGAAGTGTGGTTGGTGTGAGTGAAGTACATTTTAAAAAAAAGTTAATTAAACTTAAATAGCTATATGTGATTAGTTACTGCCATATTGAACAGTTTAGACTGGGAACATGTTAGAAATCTAGATTATTAGACCCAATCTCAGACCTTTTGAATCAGAACCTAAATTTTAAGAAGATTTTCAAGTGATTTATATACATTAAAGCCCAGAAACACTTTCTGGAGAAATTCCTGCCACTATTCAGAAGTCACCTATGAGAAAATATATTTAAGTATGTTTGTAGTGTGACAGTGGACAAATTGTGGTATGATCTAACTGCTATATAGCAGTTAAAATAAATTGAGTATACACATGGATAAACCATGTAATATAATATTGAAAAAAGCAAATGTATATGTGAGACTTGTATATTACAATACCATTTTATAAAATGTTAACATAATACAAACCATACTATATATTGTTAGGAGATTTATACATATATGGTTAAATTATAAAAGTATTCATGGAAATAAAAAACACCAAATTTAGGATGGTAAATTCATTTGTAGAGAGCTTGTAAGGATGAAAGAAATAATGGGAGAGGAAGAACACAAAAGATGTTAATTGTAATTTTCATGTTTTTTATCTTAAGATAGGCAGTGGGTACACTAGTATTTGTTATTCCCTATACCGTCTTGTTTATCTGTAATATATTTCTATTTTTTTAATATATTTTTTAGACAGAGGGCAAGGATGGGAGAAAGAGAGGGAGAGAAACATCAATGTGTGGTTGCCTCTCATGTGCCCCCTACTGGGGATCTGGCCCACAACACAGGCATGTGCCATGACTGGGAATTGAACTGGCGACCTTTTGGTTTGAGGTTGGCACTCAATCCTCTGAGCCACACCAGTCCCAGCCTGTGATATATTTCTTATATCTCCATCCACAATGGTTAATTTCAGTTTCTCCTTGTTGATTCAGTGTCAGTTTGGTGATTGTGAGGGTCATCAAAAGTTGAGAAACCCTTTTGTGAAAGTTCAGGATCACTGAAGTTTTCCTCCAAGTTGTTCAGGCTAAAAAATAAGTCTTATTAACAAATTCACCTCGTGTGTGTGTGTGTGTGTGTGTGACCTGAATTTAGATGAATGCCTTAAAAAATGCTTATATAGTTATTTCCAAGGCTTTTTTACATTGAGGTTGGTAAGAACATCCAAATAACAACAGATGTATTCTGGAAACACTTTTTTTTTTCATTGCTCCACTTCTTGATGGTATTAGGTATTTGTTTTAATGGCCTTTGAAGAGTAAGGACACCAAGGAGGATTTTTGCTTTCGTTTCTTTCACTATCTCAGCAGCAATCAACCCCTGAGATAATTTCTTGGTAACTTGACTACTAAAATTGTCATCTTTGTATTCTGGTGTTAAAAAATTATCATATTTATGTTCTAATTCCCTTTGGAGCTGACTCTTGGTTTGGAACACAATTCTCTTTTGGATGTATTCAACCCGAATAATATTGTTTGCTTGATATTGTCTGTTGCAATGCTTTTTATTCCTCTCACTCAAATAGAATCATCTGGTGAATTTTTAAAAAGCGGGAGCTCAATTTCTAAAGTTTCTGATTTAATTGCTATGACAATTTAAAAAAGACTTCCCAGGAGATTCAAGTTTGCTGCGAGGTTGAGAGGCTCTGCTTTCACAAATGTGTTTCCTTCTTTGTTGCCTGGCATTTTATTAGCTTTTCATGTTTGACTTCCAGTGTCTCTGCTCCTTAGCTCCATGAACAGGATGGCATCAAGGTAGCATTTCCTCAGCTTAGTTCTCTGAATTCAGTTATCTGAATTAAGTTTAGGAAGCTTAGGCTAAATAAGCAAAATATAGAAATAGAGTAATGACTCAGGTTATTTAGTTAATAATCCTGTTAGCTCTCAGAAACCAGGTGAGCCTGCTTTAGGCCTAAATTTGGTTTAAATTGACTTGGTAATTAAAGTCGATTTAACAATGATTTGTAAGATACTTGTATCTTAGGGAACCAGGCTAAAGTTGATCTGGTACATTTATATGTTCCTGAGTGTGTCATTGTCTTAGCAAGAAGTGTTATATATTACTATGATTGGATTTTGTCCAGTTTTTATATAGCTTATTTCTGTTTGTGAAAGAATTCTTTTATGTTCTTTTGTAACTTTGTTGGTTAATTTTTATAGTTCTGCTATATTGTGAACCAGAACATGGTCATTGTTAAGAATATTCCTATATGTCTTAACAATTTCATCCATCAGCAAGACAGGAAAATGCCCCACAGTAGGCAAGTGCTTAGAATGGCAGTAGTGATAGCTGACTATCTTCTCAGAAGTACACTAATACACTTTATATACATTATCTCATTCAGTACACATAACAACCATACCAAGTAAATTTCTTCTTTTCTTTGCTATACTCTCATCTGGTTTACTGTATTCTTCTTTGTGAGGATGTTTTGGAGACCTGCAGGGGCAGGGAGTAAGTCTTCACAATTTCCCATCATATGACCTCTGCCCTGTGTCCCTTAGCTCTCTAAAATTTGGTGGATTTCATATTGATTTTTTTCTTGTAAATGACTCTGTCCTTTTGCCCTTTCATTTGTTTTCTCTGAATGACATGTAACCTCATTTTAGGGTCATGGGAGGAAAGGGGAAAGTCAAGTCTTCTGTTTTCTTTAATATTTTTTCTTGTTCCCCTTTCCTAACTCCCCAGGACCTACTGTGGGTTCTGTTTATGGTTCTTTTTTTATTTTTTATTTTTAAATTACAGTTGGGGTATAATATGATATTGGTTTGAAGTGTACAACTGCATGATTAGACATTTATATAATTTACAAAGTGATCAACGTCATGAGTCTAGTACCCATCTGACATGATTTAGTTATTACAATATTAATGAATATAATCCCTATGCTGTATTTTACACTCTCATGACTATTTTGTAACTACCACTTTATAGTTCTTAATCTCTTTGTCTTTTTCACCCGTTCCCTCAACCTCTCTCTCATCTGGCAACCATCAAAAAGTTCTTTGTATCTATGTCTGTCTATGTTTTGTTCTGTTTGTTTATTTATTTTGTTTTTAGATTCCATATATACATGAAATCATCTGGCATTTGTCTTTCTCTGTCTGACTTATTTTACTTAGCATAATACCCTTAGGTCCACCCATGTTGTTGTAGCTGGCAAAATTTCATTCTTTTTAATGGCTGAATCATATTCTGTTGTATATATGCACCACTTCATCCCTTCATCTGTTGAAGGACACTTACATTGCTTCCATATCTTGGCTATTGTAAATAATGCTGCAATAAACATAAGAATGTATGTGTCTTTTTGATTTAGTATTTTTGGGTTTCTTTGGATAAATACCTAGAAATGGAATTGCTACATCTTAGTATTAGTATTGCTCTCCCAGCTTTTTATGGTTCCATTTTCATGATATATCTTTTTCCATCCCTTTACTTTCAGTCTATATGTGTCTTCCAGTCTGAAGTAGTCTCTTATAGACTGCGTATGTAAGGGTCTTGTTTTGTTATCCATTCAGTCACCATATATATTTTGAACATTTAATCCACTTGCATTTAAAGTAATTGTTCATTGAGATGTATTTATTGCCAGTTTATAATTAATATATAATTATAATTAATTATAATTAATTATAATTAATTATAATTAATTATAATTAATATATAATCTTCTTCTTCACCTTCTCCTCCTCCTACCCCTTCTCCTCTTCCTCATTCTCCTTCAAGAAGATCCTTTAACATTTCTTGTAATATTGGTTTGGTGGTGATGAACACCTTAAGCTTTTTGCTGTCTGGGAAGCTCTTTATCTATCCTTCAAGTCAAATCTGACTTTATGTATCCTCTGACTTGAAGAATAAAGAGCTTCCCAGACAGCAAAAAGCTTTTCTGAGTAGATTAATCTTGGTTTTAAGTCTTCACTTTTCATCACTTTGAACCTTTAATGCCAATCTCTTCTGGCCTGCAAAGTTTCCATTGAACAATCAGCTGACCGTTTTTTGGGAGTTCCCTAGTAGGTAACTTAAAACTTAACTGGTCTTCTTTTGCTGCTGGTAAGATTCTCTCTTTGTCTTTAACATGCATTTTAATTATGATGTGTCTTTGTTTGGGTCTCTTTGGGGTCATCTTTTTTGGGACTCTGTGCCCTTCCTGGACTTGTATGTCTAATTCCTTTGCAAGATTAGAGAAGTTTTCAGTGAGTATTTTTTCAAATAGGTTTTCAATTCCTTTCTCTCTCTTTTCTTTTCCAGCACTCCTATGAAGAGAATGTTAGTACTCTCAAAGTTGTCCTAGAGTAGAGACTTCTTACATTATCCTCATTTTTTGGGAATCTTTTTTCTTCTTGCTGTTCCAATTGGTTGTTGTTTTCCTGTGTTTGTTTCTATGTATTAGAAAGAGCTGCTACAACCCCTGTTTTGGTAGAGTGGCCTTACCTAGTAGGTGCTCTTTCACCCAGTGGTACAACCCTGTGTGGGCTATGTGCACTCTTTTTTTGTAGTTGAACCCTAATTGCTGTTGGCACACTACTGCCAGGGATTGCCCCCTAGGTTGATCAGTTGTGAGGACCAACTGCAACCACAGTGGAGTTGCTGCTATGCAGGGGCTGACCCCACAGAGCAGGGCTTGCTTCAGTGGGGCCTTGGTGCTCACTGAATCCACCCCTTGAATGTGTCACTTGTGAAAGTATTTGGGTGTAATCTGGCGTGGTTAGGAGGTGTCCACCAGATTTTCTGGCTCTGGGCCTCCCAGCAGGTGCAGGCCAAGGTCAGCTGCCACCTGTGTTCTGCCTGGGGCCACCTACCATGAACTATAACATGGTCAGCAGATGGCTGCTAATTGTACTAGGCTTAAAGGTGCCTGGGAGAGGCCAAGCTGCAAACCAAGGCTGATTGCCACTAGTCCAAGGCCCGAGACCACTTAGCAAGAGGTACAGGTATGCAGAGGCCAGATGCTGCTTTTTTGAGAGATTTTAGAAAGTGCACAGCATGAGCCAAGAGAAGTCCACTGTATGGAAAGCCACTGGAAATGGCTAGAGTGAGCCCAGAAGTTGGGTAGGGTGGCGTCTCAGGGAATCACTAGGGTGAGTGAATAGCTAGGTTAATGGAGTCTCAGAAAAGATGCCAGTCTGCTGGCTTGGTTGGGGGGAAACTTAGCAAAGGAACAGTAGCCTCTACCAGCACTTCTTTACCCCTCCATCCCATGTTGTGAAGCCAGAAAATTCAATTCTTCCTTATATGTCCCTGGCACCTTTTTAGCTGCGCCCCAGTGTTGGAGCTCAGAGCAAGTGAGTCCAGGTAAGTTGATGTGAAGGCCCTTTAAGAGGAACTATCTGGGACTCTAGTAGCCCTCTGTCTCACTCAGCTATCACCTCCACTGTTTTTTACAGCCAGAAGTTATGGAGACTTCTCTTCCAATCACTGGAACTCTTGATTGGGGGGTCTGGTGTAGGGCTGGAACCTCTCCCTCCTCAGGGAGGACCTCTGCAGAGGAGATATCCCTTCCGATTTTTATCTGCCATGCACAGATGTGGAACCAGCCTGTTCTGTGTCTCTGCCTATTCTAGCTGTGTAGATCTGGCTTCTTTATATCCTTAGTTATAGGACTTCTGTTAAGCTCTATTTCAGGTGGTTCTCAGTGATGGTTGTGTAGTTTAGTTGTAATTTTGATGTGGTTTAGGGAGGTTGCAAGTACTGCATTTACCTACGCCACCTTCTTGGCCAGAACTCCTGTTTATGGCTCTTATGCTCTTATTTATTACATTTGAAAGAGTCTGACAAAAAACAGATCTGGAAAAGACCTTTTTTTTTTTTAATTATTTTATTGTTGTTCAATTACAGTTGTCCGCATTTACCCTCCCCCCACCCCACCCCAGGCAGACCCACCTCCCTCCCTTGCTTCCCCCCTCCCCCTTGGTTTTCTCCATGTGTCCTTTATAGCAGTTCCTGAATACCCTTGTCCCCCTTCTCCCCTTCCCCTTCCCCTCTGGTTACTGCCAGAATGTTCTAAACTTCAATGTCTCTGGTTCTATTTTGTTTCTACGGTTGTATTTTGCTTGCTTACCTCACAAGCGTCTTGGCTGTGGCTGATCTGAATTTCCCAGTAGCTGATCTGGCCTTGGTGCCTTCTCTCCTGAGTCCTCATATGAAACTTTTTA
>PVJI01021829.1:0-26500 GCA_004026765.1 Micronycteris hirsuta
AGGTATGGAGGAATATCAACAGGGGAGTGGTAGGGGGAGAGGGTGGGAATGGGGCACAGAACAAGTAGCATAAATGGGAGGTAGACAACAGACAAGGGGAGGTTAGAACAGTATAGGAAGTACAGGAGCAGAAGGACTTATGTGTATGACCTATGGACAAAACTAAAGGGAGGGTAAAGGGGGGTAAGGGGGAGGGGGGAAAGAAGGGGGGAAATGGGGCAACTGTAACAGCATAATCAATAAAATATAGTTAAAAAAAAGAAATCACAAGAGTGGGGAAACGTTGCTCAAAGTCTCATGGATAAAATTAAAAGATTTTTATTTGTCCTATATTTTTCCCCTTTAATTTAAAAAATATATTTGAATATATTTTATCTAATTACTGATGAGAATTAAAGAATGTTTATTTCCCTTACATAAGAAATTTGACATACTTGTATGTAACTCTTCCCACATTTCCTACTTTTTATGGGTAATAATTTGTGACTGCGATCCAAATGATCATCTTCATCATGTAGCTTCCCTTTTAAGGATCATCATTAACATCTGTACCAAGTTGTAAAACCATACTTATAATTATCATTTAAGCAACTCTTTGTGTAGTTTCATCTGTGTCACTGAGGCTTTTCTACCACAACTTCCACATTCTGGTTTTTAAAATTTTGCTTTATGTCTTGATTAAATCTTCCAGCAATTCTTATCTGTCTATGCTTTTCTGGAAGCATACATGGATGACAATTTCTGTGTCTTATAACCCTCAGTATAAATCTGTCAGCCTCATACAAATAAAGCAGTTGTTTGCTTATAGGATTCTTTGTCACATATTTTCCTCTCAAAATGCTCTGGATTTCTCTCCATTGTTTTCTGGAAGTTTGTGATAGAGACATGTCTGTTTTATCTCCACTGTATTTTTAATATTTTCCCCTGAATTTTATATTCCATGCTTCTTTTACTGGTCTCTCCTGGGCTCACTCCTATGGCTACAGTGATCTGCTGCTCACCTGGGACTAGAGGATCTAAGATGGCCCGAGGTGGCCTCATGCACAGTCTGGGGCCTTGGCACTGGCTGTTACAGGGTCTTTCTCCATCCAGTCTCGCTGAAGACCCAGGCCCCCCTACATGGAGAAGGGGGTGTTCCAATAGGTACGAAGACGATCCTAAGGCCTAGGCTCCAGAATTCACACGGTGTTACTTCTGCCACATTCTGTTGGTCTAAACAAGTTGCAAAGCCATGCAGGCTCTATTCACCTCTAGTGAAAGGTGTGATCTTGTGATTAATAATGAGAAATGTATACAGTGTTTGACTTACCATGGTTCGAAGTTAGGGATTTTTTTACAATAGTGCAAAAGCATTATGCATTCAGTACTTCGAATTTTGAATTTTGCTCTTTTCCTGAGCTAGCAGTATATGGTATGACATTCTCATGACGCTGTAGAAGCAGCGAGCCACATGCTCACAAGGGTAAACCACCGATTTACAGTGGACTGTGTTGCCAGCCTCTTTTCGATATGGTATTTAAGTGCTTTAAGGTGGGCTAAACTATGGTGTTCACTAGGCTAGGTGTATTAAATGCATTTTTGACTTAGGATATTTTCAGCTTACAATGGATTTATCATGACATAACTCCATGGTTAGTCTGGGAGCATCTGTATTTGATCTTCATTCCTATTCCAGGCACAGAACTCCTAAAACTCTTGACATCTCCAAAATGATAGTGTTTTTTCATATGCTGTGGAAATGTCTGATGTCTGGGGGCTCTCGAATAGCCTCAGGATTGGGAGTGGTTGCCAGGGGAACCAACCATATAATTAGAGGTTGAAAATTTCAGCCCTATCCCTGGATCTCAGGGGAGAATGGGGCTAGAGATTGACTCAATCATCAGTGGCCAATGATGTAATCAATTGTGTCTACATAGCAAAGCGTCCATTAAAAATCCTACCTAGATTTGGAGAACTTCCTCCATGTTGCTGATCACGTGCCCTGTGCCCCTCCCCCCATGCCTCTGCCCTATGCATCTCTTTCTCCTGTCTGTTCCCGAGTTGTATCCTTTTGTAATAACTGGTAATCTAGTTAGTGAAATGCTATCCTGCTTTTATGAGCCATTTTAATAAACTATGGAAACCAAGGAGGTGGCTGTGGGAACCCCCTGATTTATAGCTGGTCAATCAGAAGCACAGATGACAACCTCATCTTGTGATTAGCATCTGAAGTGGGAGCAGCCTTGTGGGCCTGAATCTTTAACTTGTGGGATTTGATGCTATACCTTCAGGCAGACAGTGTCAGAATTCAGTTGAATTGTAGGACACCCACTTGGTGCCCACAGAGAAGTGGAGAATTGCTTAGTGTGGGGGAAAAAACCACACACATTTGGTGTCAGAAGTGAAGTATTGGTGAGAGTGTAGTAGAGCATGGAAAAACAGTTTCCCTGAAAGAGTGGAGCGAGGAAATAGAGTTTTTCCTTTGGAAGGCAAAGCAAAGTCACATTGCAAAGGGGCGTGGCTACTGGGAGGGAAAGAATTTGCAGCCCTTAAATAACCTACCTCACCAACAAACCCAATACAAATGTAACAAATAGAAGTTCATTTATTTCCCTCTACTTGAAGTCTCCGGGAACCAGTTTCCTCCCATCCCCGAGGCCCTCCGAGCCCTCTTTCTCCAGGCAGCCAAAGCAGACAGGTGTGCTGGAGAAGGCCCCCGGCTTCCTGGAAACCCCGCCCAGGAGAGGTGCTTTAGTTCTGTGCAGGTTCCTTCCCTGGGAACTGTTCCTATGGCTGTACTCTGATGTGAAGAGACAGATGCCTCCTAAGAATAATAATGGAAGGGAGATCATGAATTTTTGGTGGACAATTATTGCCATCTATGCCACATTCAAAATGACGTTTTTTAAAAAAATTTCCACTGTTTGGCTGTTACAGAGGCTCATTCAGAAATCCTCTGCAACCTTTCTGAGACACAAATTAGTGTATTTGCCTTCTTATGTCTTAGAATAAATATGGGGGATGGCAAAAGTAGGTTTATAGTTGTTCATATGGAAAATAATACAATAATTGACAAATAGTAATATAAGAATAAACTGTTTCATGTATGCACAACTGTAAACCTACTTTTGCCCACCCCTGTATTTCAGAAGCAGCATTTCATCTCTTCAAGGTGATTTCCTTGTTTAGACCCGCATCACACTTTCAGGATCTAGAACGACCCCCAAATGACCCTGTTTGGATGGCCTGAGTCTCTTGCAGTGGCTTCTCATTTCTGTCGTGAGCACTTTCCCCTTGAACACTCTTTCCCTGGCTCCGGTAGAGAGCCTAGTAGCAGAAGGAGCATTTTGATTGTAGGGATTTCCTATCCCAACATCTCTTTTCACCCCCCATGAATTAGTGGGTCATGCAGGAATTATCTGGGTCCCTCCACTTCCTCGCTCTTCCTTCTCTGTCTCAGAGCAATCATGAATGGAGTCTGAATTGTGCCTTCAGTTCATTACCATCAGCCCCTATGAAATATACATTCCCTAACGTGTCGGGCATATGTATGGCATCCTTCCTATTTTCCGACACTGATGCTGGTTTTTCCCTAATTTTATATCCATTGGTCATCCCATTCGACTGGGGGTGGAGGGCTGAGTGTTCAACGCCTGCACTTACATCACCCTCAGATGCAGAGGAATTACACAGCCTTACATTGAAATACTTGTGGAAATTATATGGCCTGTGATATCAGTTTCTTTAAAACACCTTGTAAACTTTCACTTTTGCAGAACTATCATAAATCTGTTTAATTCAACAGTTTATGCTAAGTACTCCAGTACTCCACTTAGAAATAAAGCGTGTTTCTGCTTGATTGAAACTGCTCTGTTGGAAGTTGTTAAGAATATCACTTGTTGCAGCCAAATTTCTGCATATCTGATAATCAAAATAGCGAGAGCTCACATGTGTGTCCATTTAGTGAGTCGCTCCTGAGGCTGCGCAGCTGGGCCAGAAGCAGTGCTGAGCGCTGGGGCGCAGGAGTCAGGAGCCGCGCTTCTGCCCTCAAGCTGCTCCCAGTCACAGGGCCACAGCCAGTAATTAGTCAGTGGGAGGATGGTTTTGAATATGAGCTGTCACGTTCTCTTTGCTCTTCCCTGTTATATATGACCATTCCTCAGTGGCTTTCACACTGACTCTGGGGAAACAGGATTGAAAGGGTCCAAAACAGCAGGTGAACTTTTCTTGTTGTTTTTGTTTTCCAACCTTCAGCACAGGCTTTTGAGACCTCCAAAGGCAGGCTTGAGGGAAGCAGCGTATAAACTTCACTCCAATGTGAAATATTGGAAGAGTTCTCTATCTCACTTGGCAGGGGCATGGCTTAGGGGGAAGAGGAGAAATCACTTGCAGAACTGGATGGCATGAGACGAAGGTACAGATATAGGCACCCGTGTGAAGGACAGCAGGGACCATACCGTGATCCTCTGTAACTTCTTCAGCCCAAGATCTTGCTGAGCCATGAGAAGGACCATTTGACCTCTTTCCCATGGCTTGGCACAATTACACATTCCCCTCAAAACAAGGGAGCAAACAGACCAACCAACCAACTAACCAACCGGGCTGAGGGCTAGGACGCCCTGAGAAGCAGCTGATGGCCTGGAAGAGGAAGCCTTGGGTTGGCCTTAGGACTAGAGTGAGCAACAGGGAAACCCACTCCTTTTTAATAGATAATTACAATTGAGATTCTGAAACAGTTTTATGGAGCTGGCTATTGAGCAATGATAAAAGGAAAGGATGCTGAGAGGGACCAATAAAGTGGGACTTCACTGACAGCAATTTGACACTCTAAACTCATGTCTGGGGCAGGGCCGGAAAGAAGGTGACTGATCACACAGGTAGAGTGTAGATGGTTGTGAGATTTTAGTAACAGTTTTTATATTCGGTACAAGACACCATCCAGCAAAACACCCCTAAATGTATTTACATAAAAAGTTTTTTGGAGGCATATGAGTCAAATCAGGTATAACAATGTGTTTAATAAAACCACCTTAATTCAAAAAATAATTTCATAAAGTCAGTATCATCCTGGAGAAAGCTAATCCCCAAAGTACAGAGTAGAGAAGAGATTATGAGCATTCTAAAGTTGAGCATAAAATAAATATTACATACATAATGTACAAACATGTTCTACTTGTAGGAAAAATATGGTGTATGGGAATTTTGGAGGGTTGTCTTCTTTTTCAATTTTCAAATAATGAACATGTATTTTATAATTAGAAAAAATGTGATTAAGAGTCTCTTGAAAATAGGAAATTGAGATGTTCTGATGAATAAATTTTTTTCTATAATTTTTTTGTATAAATTATCTTGGTATAGCTATCAAAATAACTAATGAAAACTTGAAATTAAGGTTGCTTTAAAATTATTTTTATAAGCTTTGTGTTGGGGGTATCGTTTTGGTTTTGTTCAACATCTTTAAAAACTATTAACTCTACCTTAAAATTTTGTCATTTTCATCACGAGTAATAATTTTTAAGTGCTATTGCTCTTGAGAAAAGAAAAAAAAAGTGGCTCTTTGTTCTACTAAAGACAAAGGATCATATGGTTCTATTTCTTCTAAGTTACTTCATTCAGTTTGACTTATTTTGACATCTCTTCCATGTCCTGTTTCAATAACCTGCTTGACATTGATCTCAACATTTCATTAGGAATTCATGGTGGAAAGAAATTACTCTGAACATTTGTACCTTGTTCTTACAGTAAATGAAGTGTCATTTACATTTCATATCTTTTCCTGCTAACCTGTAACCCCTTGAAGACTTTGGTACTTTTCCACTATTAGCTCGAAGACATTTTTCATCCCCCCCCCCCTTGATTTATACTCAGTGATTGAGCCATGATTCTCAGGGTTATTACATAAAATTGCATAAGTGCTTCAGGAACAAAAAAATTCTTTAAACTTCTTGATGACAAACTAAAGACGTTGGTTTCCTAGCTTTTTCCTTTATACAAGGACTGTGTTATTATAGCGGCACAGTTTTAGCTACTGTGGTTTGATCTTCTGGATGTGAAAAAGTATAAATTTAGACTTTAGAAATGACATTTTATAGTGGAAAGAGCACCAGTGTTAGAAATGACAGACCTGAGTTCTCATTCAACATTCAGATAATTACCTGCTTAGTGTTCTTAGACAAGTGACTTCACTGCTGAGTCTCCATTTTCCATGGTAAAGTGGGATTAAAAACAAAACAAAACTATCTTTCAGAATTATTAGGAGGATGAGAAATATGCTGAGTACCTTGTGTGTAATAAATGCTCAACACATGTTAGTAATAGTTTGTTCGTATCTTTGCTTTCTGCTCTGTCGGTTCCTGTGTTGGTAGAATGGCTGGCACTTACTGAATGATAAATTACCCACTGTGGCTCGGAGTTTTGGAATTCAGGAAGGCATGGTGGACACAGGAGCTATTATCTGTATAGTGGCCTTGAAAATTCAATTGCATGTTTATTCACACATTTGCAGTGATTAAGTCAAAGAGCTGCCATACTTGACATTTTAACTACTTTGAAATACAATCCAAAGTCAGAAGATTGCCTAACACGTTAACTGTGAAACTCAGTGGTTTTTAAGGTCCGTAACTTTTAATTGAGCACCTACTAAGTACCTGGATACAGAGTAAAAAGGTCAGGCAAGGCCCCTGGTTGCATGGAAATAGCTTCTGAGTGGGGAGAGCGTTAAGCCACTTCAACCCACTATGGGACAGCTCAAATGGGCCACAGTGCTCTAGAGTTCCCTGAACGGTTGGCCGAGGCATTATTGCATCTGCATCATAATTCAACTTCGTTTGCTCAGTCTTATCTCTTCCCTCACCCTTCTTCCTACTCCTTGAGTATTGATTGCTAATACATAGACCACATACAAAACTCCTTCTTTGCATCTGCTTCTAGAGAACCCCACCTGCAACTAGTGACTTTCTAAGGCTTCTGCACAGGGTTTTCTTGCAACATCCCTCCACTACTATCCCGGAGATTCCTTCTGGTGCATTATGTTGGATGCTCTGTTTCCTGGATCTCATGCCTTCTCTTTTGTTTACTCTCTTATTTGAATGGAAGCATTCTCTACTAGTTTCCTGATGAAAGGTACATGGATGATAATTTTTTTAAGCCTGTATGTCTGAAAATAGCTTTATTTCCATTATTTTTAATTGATAGCTTCATTGAGGATAGTCTTTTGCATAGGAAATAATTTTCCCTCAGAATTTTAAAAGCATGACTCAATTTTCTTTTGGTTCCAAGGTTTCTGTTTAGAACTGTAATGCCAATATAAGTCTTTAAGCTTTATGTGAAAACCGTATTTCTTCTCTGCAGACTTGTAGAATCGTCTTTGTTCTCAATTGTTTTGAAATTACATCTTCCTCCAGTTTAGGATTCTGCTAAGCTTATTACTACTCATCCAGTTACTTTTAACATTCCAAAATTTGTGTGCTCTTAGCTTCTTTCTGATTTCTTTATCCTTGTATATTTACATCTTAAAACTGACAGCAAGACAGACAAATAAGCAATAACAAAACATTCTAGTGCTTAATAACGCTTAAGTAGACTTTTGGGAAGGAGGGAGATGGGGTTAAACATGTGTTCAGCCTAACACCTTTAAATAGAAGTAGAATTTGTTTTTTTTCCCCAAGGGAAAGGTTATCTGGTGAAGGGATTATGTCTTTCTTCCCTTCCTTCTTTTTGTTTTTTGCCTCTTTTTCCATAAGCATGACTTGCATAACTGTGCTATACCAGACCTTTTATTTATAAAGTCATTTTGGTGCCTTTGACTCCACATACCTGTGACTTGGGTCAAAATAGCTCTGCTCTTTCCTGATGCCAATCCATTGCTTGTTATGCTAAGAGCTAACTAAACTGCTGGTGACTTATCGGAGAAGTCACATTTATGCCTTGAGCTGGACACCTGCAAATTAAGACTCGGATCCAGGCATGTCCGTCTTCATTAAGTGTAGAGAGCTGCAGGTCCCTTTAGGCAGTAGAAGTAGTGGAATAGACCCTTGGTACCGTATTGAAAATTCTTACCCAAATTACTTTTGGTGAGAGCAACTGACATGGTGAAAAGAGAACCCCCTCAATTGATATTAATGAATAATTAATCTTGAGCTGAGAGATAGAAAACGGATACTAATGAATCAGCTGCTAAATTCTTTACATTCTTTGGAATTAGACATGATCTGTATATGAGATACAACTATTTAGCATTATGTGCTAAATAATGTGAACTCATGGATCATAATTCTTACGGGCATTAACTACTTGGGAAAGTGCGAAGTAAAACTGGTGGCTCGCACCTTGTCCCCTGTGTTGCTGTGAGGAGAATACGAGCAGAAGAACAGAAGTCCCCCCCCTCCTTTGAGACATGTGAGCCACTATGCTTCATAGCTTTATAACTTTGGGTAAGCTACTTTATCTCTCTGAGATTTATGTCTCTTATTTTTAATTTGGATAAAGTATTAATTGCTTCAAAGTGTTGTTGTTAATGACTAAATGTACATAAAGCCGTGAGCACACACAGCGTCCATATATGGTAGGAGGTGTTCAGTCAGTGTCGTTTTCTTCCCTGTGTCATCAACATTGACCGAGAAAATTACAATTTTTATGTGCAATAAAATTTGGGTTCCACACCATTAACTCTCCCTTCAAAGAATCTGTACGATAAGGAGGTTCCACCTGCATTAAATGAATTGTGAATTCAGTTAATGGGCCTTAATCCCTTCCATACACACTCAATCCTCAAATTAAGGCCACTCAATTTAAGGTGGCATGAGGACCTCAGAATCAGGGAAGATTTCATAACTAGAATTAACTGCAGCAAAGAAAATTTGGGTCTGTAAATAAGAACTGACAGCTAAAGCAAAGATTAATCTTAATGGCATGCATTAACAATACGCAATTTGAATCCGTGGAGGAGCATTCTCTCTGAGAACTGGCATTATGCAGCATGGATCTTGACATGAGAATTCACATGGGCAAGCGCACTCATTCAACACACCTTGTCTCTCCCAAAGACATTAGAATGCCCAGAGACCCACAAGATCCGGGAAAGTGGCCTATTTATTCACATCAAATCAATCTTAGGTGGATACTGTTTCCATTAATATATTTGTCATTCGGCGATAGACTCACTTGGTATGACTTAGAAACGACAAGGAAATTGGTTGGAGTGTCACATGCTGACTTTAGAAAAACAATGAAGCAGGGACTAGAAATCTTAATGTTAAACCCTAATATCTATAAAGGCTTGGAGGGATTGTGACCAACTAAACAGTGATGGCAGAAAGGAACCCAGTCTGGTTCTTGGGGACTTTCACCAGACTTCCTTCATAGGATCCTTTGTGTTGGGTGACATCCTGGACTGGAGGGTGATACCCCTTTCATCACCAGCAACTCTTCCTGACTGTGGGTGGTAAAGGGCCGAAGGGCAGAGGGACCATGAGTACATATACAAACACATGCTAATAATACATATAAATACATTACTAATTAGTATGTATACTAATTATATGCTAATATATTAGTGTGTATATGTAATAGCAATCATACATTAATATTTAATACATGCATGTGTACTAACTGGCTTAGTAAGAACACGGGGGGCTTTATGAGAAAAAGTGAGAAGAGGGTAATGCTATGGTGCCTCTATGTTGCCTGCTTCAGAGTTGTTCACACTAATGTTGTGTCTCTGGGCTGGCCAGACAAAACATACCTTTTTTATGCCTCGTTTGTGTAGATCAAATTAAAACTGTACTCGTCCTTCCCAATGAGAATGTTACCAAGAGTTGCTGGGGGAGTAAAGGGAGACTAAGAGTGCTAGCAACTCCGGAAACTCAGGCTTTTCAATACTTGAGCCAAAGATTCAGTCCCGTCCGAACATTGTGAAGGTAAGAATTGGTCAACCTGCGCAGTAATTTTCAAAGAAAAAGAAGGGGTTTACATTGCATCCGATAAAAGTGGGCTTGATGGAGGCTGACCTGTAAGCAAGAGGGACAGCCCTTCCTGCCATGACCCCTCACATATTTCCTTGGGCTACTTCTGCCCTTGGAAGCCTAGCCCTCCAACCAGATTTAACAGTGATCCTTTGGCCACATGTCTGAGTTTCTTCATGTTGTCAGCTCGGTAGCTCCTTATCCCACACGTAATCTGGGGAGATGAGTTTGACTAGTTCCTGGAGAACCAAGTGCTTTGCTCCAGTAGCTGTGGTCCTGTCTATACTGCGACCACTCTCGCCTGGTGATAGGCTGTGGTGAACCTGAAAGGTATCAGACTACCTGAAATAAAAATCACCATGCTTTTTGAAAATGTGGGCTTGAGACAAAGACCAAGTTTATTGGTAAATTCCTCCTGATGGACCCCACGGAAGCAAAGATGAGGGGTCTCCTGGGAAAATGGCAGTCTACCCAGGGGAGGAAGCCTGCTGAAGACATTGTCTGTTGGTAGGAGTTGTTGGGAGCCCCTAGGACTGCCTTCTGTCTCCTCTGTCAGAGGGAGATATAGGTTGGTTGGTGATGATACAGTGGTTCACGCTGTTCCCACCCGATGTGCTGCTCCATGTTCCAAGGCAAAGCTTCATGAAGACCACACCTTTTCTATGCAAACATTATTCATCCACTTGTGATGTCCAGTGGTCTCAATGTCTTTTCTGTGTTAATATTTTGGTTCCAAACAATGCCAGAGAGCAAAGGTATTCTGGGGGCTTCAAGAACATTACCTAGGGATATGCCATCCTTGGTATTTTTATAATTTATTGGGCATTTATCTTTCCTCTAGCTGCCATTCTTTCCTCTAGCCTAACATCCAGCTCCTGTTGTGTTTAAGAAAACATAAGCATAAAATCAAAAGCTACTGGAGCAGACAAATTGGTGGAAGAAAACCCATGTATTAAGGACATATTTTGGTTTCCCGACCAGTTTGAAAGAGCTTTGCAATGCCAGCCCATCAGGCGGGTGCTGAACACCTGGGCCTGGCCTGCTGTACTGAGCACATCCAGCCGGAAGGGATGCGCACCCCTGGTCCCC
Organism: Micronycteris hirsuta; assembly: GCA_004026765.1. Taxonomy (NCBI): domain Eukaryota; kingdom Metazoa; phylum Chordata; class Mammalia; order Chiroptera; family Phyllostomidae; genus Micronycteris; species Micronycteris hirsuta. Next base: position 11,031 of record PVJI01021829.1, read on the forward strand.
AGTGGTGGGCCCTGGCGGGAAGCACAGCAGCGATGCTCCTTTCCCTATTTAATGTTTCAGAACCTTAGTCTTCTAGTGTATAAAGCGGGTGCAATAATGATACCTCGCAGTGAAGCAGGCGCCTGTTGGGGTGTTGTAAGAATCACATGACATCACATGTTTAATTTCCCAACACAGTATCTAATTAATTCCATCCTTTTGTTTCTCTCCCTTTCCCATGTCTAAATTAGAACCGATCCCCATTCACTGCGCAATCAACCTCCATATCCACAAGCTTCTAATCCTCCCCATAGCGAGGAAAACATGGAAAGTCCTCTCTCTCTCTCTTTCTCTCTCTCTCATATAACTGGAGTTCTTTATGGCCTTGTCTGGCTGATCTCACCAACTTTGTCTCCCGTGTCATTGTCCCTGCGCCCCCGCCCCAAACACCACTACGTTCATCACACCTTCCTCTGGGCCATCCCTGACCACTGGACTCTTACCACTTTGGGAGTCACGCTCTGCAGTGTAAAGTGTCATGTCTGGTTCCTCTTCTAGATCAAACTCCTTGGGGAGAGAGGGGGACCATGTCTTCTTTATATTTGATATCTAGTGCTTAGTAGATATAAAACACCAATAAACTTTTGATTAATAAAACATTAAACCAGACTCCAGGGGGTTGTGAAGATGGGCTGAATATTTTAGAGGGCTCCTTCTGGTTTCTTTGAAGACTTCCCACCAAATAAATACATATGATTTCATTTTAGAAGGGAGGATAATTGATTTTTCTCTGTGAACAGGAAGACACTTAGTTGTTTTTTTTTTCCTTAATGGTGTGTGGTGAAGGACATAAATTACATAGGAAACAGAACATGGAGACATAAACCTGCTTAATCCAATTATATATTTTAACTGACAGACGGGGTCCCGAGGGAGGGGAGGATGATACATGGGGCAGAGACCACTGCAGGGGATCTAGGAAGCTGCATTCTTCACTTCCCTTTGGAAATGGAGAAGAAGCGAAGAGAGAAGGAGGAAATATAGCAGCTGTCATAGGAAGTGAGAATCAATATTATTTGCTATGCAATGTAAAATAAATCTTGAAGAGGATGTTCAGTCTTTGGAATGTTAAACAGTGGATACATAAATAACTTTCTGAAGACAAAGGAAAAGAAGCCAAAAAGAGAGAGCACACAAAATAAAACAAAACAGTGTGGAAAACAAAAGCCAGGCTTTAAGAAAGGAAAGGCTGTCTAATTGCAGCCATTTGACTGAGAAAAAAATCTTGCCTGTAGTCTGATGCAGACAACACACAACTTCTAATCCCAAGGAGAAAGTCCTTAAAGAAGGCCCCTGGGGCAGGGAGACAAGAACAGCAGGGACACTGACTGCAGTGAACTCTGGACCAAGCTCTTTGACTTCACATACTTGACCTTACTTTGTTATTTTCATTTTGCAAAGAAACTGAGGCTCAAATAGTAACTATTTTGGTTATACGCTTAACGGTATAGGTGATATTTGAACCCATGTCTCTATGACTCACCTTCCATACCTCCTCTATTGTACCATGCTCCTTCAGGTAATGGAAAGTGATTCATAAAACTCTGCTCCTGTGATTCCAGAATACAGGCTGTTTGTATACCATTGGTTTTGAACTCCACTGGCAGGGTCTTAAGGTTATCCCATGTAAATGTTCATTATCCACGTTGGACCTCTCTCTTGCATACCGTCTTGCCCCTTTCTACTGCAGCTGAAATCTGTTGCTCTTACCTGGACCCAGGCTGATGGGACAACTATCACTTGGAACCTTGCTTGTCACCATGGCAAGAGACCAAGAGTGGCTCTGGAGACACTCAAACTAACAATCGCATACTCTAGTCCAGGAGTGATACTGCTTGCAACTCATTTGCTGGATAGAGCTAGACCCATGGAAAGCCAAGGAAAGATGTGGTGATCAGTAGCAATGACTGCCGCAGCATTTGTTTTTGACATGTCATATATTTTATGCATTTGTCATATTTATCATCTGTCTCCTTGACTCGGCTGTCTGTTCCATGAGGAGAGAGGTCTTTGTTTTGTTCGCAGATGTGTATCTTCAGTGCCCAGTGCTTGGCAAAACACACAGCAAATGGTTGAGTGAGTGAATCAATATTGTCAGTTCTGAGTTCCCTTGTGAGTGGTCTTGGGCAAGTCCTTTATACTCTCTGAAGCTCCAAGTTTCCTTTAGGAATGAGGATAAAGGGATGATCTCTCATGGAATTGTGGTGAGCATTAATGAGATAAGCAGGCAAAGAGACTACAATAAGACCTAGTCCATGAAGAGCTCTGGGTACATATTAGTTTCTTTTCACCTCCAGGGGCTAAATTAGCTCTCTGACTTTTATTCCAATTCTCATGTGAATCAATTTATCTATCTATCTATCTATCTATCTATCTATCTATCTATCTATCTATCCATCTATCTATCTACCTATCATCTATCTATCATCGATCTATCTATCTATCTATCTAAAATAGAGCTATGTAGTTTGAATACTTCCATAGTTTTTTTGTTTCTTCCCAGTGTACAGAATAATACTGATGTTCCTCCCAAATTTTTTCCCTTTAAATTTGCTGAAAATCTCTCTGTACATGAAGCAAGCTTTATAACTGGGAGTGGGAGTGAGGCTGGGTACATGACCGGCCAAGCCTTTCAAATAGTGTAACAAATGATGTGTGGGCACAGCTGGGGAAAAACACACGCATTCTTCACGGGTCTGGCGACATCGTGTTTGGCCCCCAGGTGCATTGGGCCTGTTAACAACACTTAGACAGATTTATCAGCTGTAAACTTCGCACCAAGCAGAAGGAGAACGCTTATTTTTTTCTCCTTCTAAACATAAAGCAGAAAGATTTGTCAGCAACAGGGGAAATTCAAGTGAATTAAGTAGAGAGCTTGATTCTCTCTGCCCTGCAGTGGCCTGGTTGTGGCACATGGACTTCAGGCATGAAATTCTCAGAACCTGGAGTGTTTCTGGGGACAAGCGGGGTGAGTACTTCAGCAAGGCCTGGGAGCTCTAGTTACAAGAGCCTGGACTGAGTGAAAAAAAAGGGACAGCGCGTTCTTAATTAACACCATGAGGAAGAGGGAGAAAAGAAAGAAAGCTCATTAAAAAAAAAAGTTATGCAAAACTTTCCAGAACTTTTTGTGGTTCTCTTTTCTATGTATTTTTATGAGATCATGAGCTTGAAAAATGTATTGTTTGAAAAATTAGATGGAATCAGTTTTGAAATGCCCAGAGAGAATTGATTGCGACGAGTCAGAATGCCATAAGCCTCATGTTTATGAAACATCGCTAATGACACGGAGGAAAGAAAATGGGATTTGGACTCCAGAAGGGAGTCCACACGCCACAGTTTACTGGCTGTGTAAGTCTGGGTGAGCCACTAACTCTCTAAACCTCAGTTTCCTCATTTGTCATAGGGAGATTATAAAAGTCAATTTAGGGGGCTGTTATGAGAATTTCTTGAACTAATGTTTGTGAAGTGGCGTTACCAAATTTAAAGTGCAATGGTGCTATTTATCATTTTTTTCTGGAGAATTATAAACAGTTCAAAAAACATTTCCCTATTTTTCCTCGGGGAGGTGGTAAGGATGCATCACCCTTTTCTCACTTTTTCTCATAAAGCCCCCCTGTGTTCTTATTAAGCCAGTTAGTACACATACATGTATTATATATTAATGTATGATTACTATTACATATACACACTAATATATTAGCATATAAGTAGTATACATACCAATTGGTATAATTACCAATTAGTATGTATTTGTATATGTACTCTGAGTATGTACATATGTGTGTCTATATCTATGGACACACATAAATATATATATAGATAGATGTATATAGTGAGTGAGAGAGAGAGAGAATGTCCCTTCTTTAGCATTCTCACGGTCACTTATAATCCCTTTCCTAGACCGCTGCAATCGTCACCAAACCAGACTGGCTGTCTTTGTGCTGTTTTTCTAATTCAAAACAATCTACATCAAATGCATACCTGACCATGCCACCTCACCTTAGGAGCCCCCAACCCAGCCTAAGTTTCAAAGTCCTTAGTTTAGTACCGTTGCTCTTCACCAGAAGATTTTTACCCCTGAGGTGACATTTGACAATCTCTAGAGACATTTTTAGTTGTCACATTGGGGAGGCTGTGTATATGCTACTGGCATCTGGTGGGTAGAAGCCAGGGACTCTGCTGAGCATCCTACGATCCACAGGGCAGCTCCGCCCCACCTCCCCTGTCCCAGCAAAGGGTTATCCTGCCAAACATCAATAGTGACAAAGTTGAGAAACCTGGATTCAGCCCACGGATCTTCCCAATAAGCTTCTACTTTCATCAAGCTCCAGCTTCTTCGCTGCCCTCAAACCCTGGCCTCCAGCCATGATGAATTACTCCCATATCTTCAAGTCTTCCCAGCAATTACAACTGCCGTGTGTCTCTGAGCCTTGGTCCTGGCTGGCCTTCCTTCTTTGAGAATGCTTCTTCCGCCTTCTTTAGTGGGTGAACTCCACTTTCTCATTCTTTCGTGTGTCCCCTTGCACCTCATGTCCTTCAGGAAGACTTTCACCCTAGGCCCCTTCTCTGTGGGCCCACAGGCCCCCTGCCTCCCCCTCTTGTGTGACTTATCACATGTAACGAGATGAATCTCTTTCTGCCGTGACATTTTTTCAGAGCTGAGTCTCCCACCCATCAGTGAGATTGGAGGAGGCTGGGACCATTCCTCCTCCATCTCTGTAGCCTCAGAGCCTTCCATTGGCTGCACTCCTATTTTCAGCAAGTATGTGTTGATTGGAACAGAGAATAAGGGATCACCCGTACTTGAAGCGACGGGGTTCTTCTGTAACGTTGTGAGAGTGAACCCCTTGAGCAAAGATTCTGGTCAGTCCTGGGACTACTGTGTGCCTCAAGACTGTCACCCTATTTCAGTAATGGTAGTTCACACTTACTGATTGGACTGTATGCCAGGAGCTTCCAAGAATTTTATGTTGAATTCTCACTCTACTGAATCTTTACTCGTATACATACCTCCTGCCATTATTTCCATTTTACAGATATTTAAAGTTAGGCCTGGAGGTTAAGAAATCAAGTCATGCAAGTGATGGAGGTAGGGCTTAACCCAGGCATTTGGGCCCCAGGGACCACCTCTCAATGGCTGTGCTGCGTCAGCCCACTGTCAGGCACTGTGCTGATTTGTGGTCCCCTGGGACCACAGACACAGTTCCAGTGAGTCTGCATGTTAGAGATGAAGAAATAGAGCTTGTAAGAGATAGTCATCAGTGACAAATCTGTGATACAGCCAAGCCAAAAATTGGTTTGATGTCTTTCTATACAACTATATCTCAGGGACCCAATTATACTCTCTAATCTGTCTGTATTTGCCCAAATTTGCCCATCTGCTGGAACAAAGAAGCCTGCATTTTCAGGTGTGACATGAGACGAGACCCTAGGAGTCTTGGGGCCCACCTTGGAGACCTGCTGCTAATAGATGGTTGGCCATTACTTAAGCCCCTAGAAATCTGCACCAGATCTGAGGCAGCTTTGATTCTTCTCTGGGAGCAGCTCTGCATCCTGGGAGGTCTCTGTGCTGAATCCCATTTGCTACAGATCTCTAAAAGCTTCCAGGCTGCTTCACTCTTCCCAAACTTTTTGGTTTAAAAATACATTTCTAATCAGTGGGTCTGGGTGCATTCTTAACGCCTAAAGAATGCCGTTCCCTTCAGCTTTGGAGCAGGCCCGTTTATAGCACGGACCAAAAAATGTGACACTCGTTTCCAGACTCAGTGTGGGTGGAGGGGGTTCCCACACTTCTGAGGAGAAGGCTTTGCTTTTCCAGGGTGGTCCAGTGGTCTTGGATTGCAGTTGGCTACGTTTGCTAGGATCCTTAGGGAAATCTCATAGCAAGTTTATTGCAGAAATTCTCACTTTTGCTTTCTTTCCTCCAGGGGATATCTTTTCCAGGACCCACAGCCTCCTTTAAATGTCATTTGCCCTTCCACACTTGCTTCAGTTCTTTTCAGGTATTCATTATATTTGTATTCACTGAGTGACTCTTCGATGCCGGGCACCCCGATAGGTGCTGGGAATATAGGAGTGCTCACAGGCCAGTGGGAAAGACATAGCGAGTCAGCTGATGGTGATTAGGCCTATACTAGAAGCTTCGAGATCTAGGAATGCATGTAGGACAGACCCCAAATCAGCCCTGGGAATCAGAGATTTCTTCCTGGATGGTGAGGGTTAAACCGATTCATGAAGAATAGAGAAAATCCAGGCACAGGGCATCAAAAGAAATGGGAGACAAGAATTCCAGGCTGCAGAAATAGAATATACATAGTTCCTGGGACAAAGAAAAGAGTCCCTGGCATGTTTGGCAAGTGCCTGCAGTTTAATCTGTCTGGCACTTGGAGAAGGCTTGTGGGGCTGGCGGTGGCAGATGGAGAAGGGGGTTGGTGAGAGAAGTTATGGAGGTTGTCATAAATCATGTCCTGCTGGACTTTGCAGGTCAAGTGAAGGACTTTGGACTTCATCTTGAGGGCAAACGAAGCAGATTGTAATCAAGAACATGATATGATCAAGTTTGCTTTTTATTAAGTTCAGTTAGGAGAGACTTCAGCAGAAAGGCCTAGGGCGTTTGTGACTGAGTTTTTTTCTAGAACAGTAACTTTGTTCCTTCCTTTCTCATCGAGCCAGCTCCAGAGGACACTAGGGAGTCCTTCTAGCCAGGTTGATGACAGAGAGTTGGGGCAAAGCCTGGGTAGACCCAAGAGATGCAGAAGCAAGGAGTGGACAAGTATCAAGCCTGGGGTGTGGGAGGAATGTGAGACAGAGGGAGAGAGTGGGGGAAGGAGCAGAAAAGAAGACTGACCACCAGCAGACTTCATTCCCTGGAGGGAGGTGGGGTTACAAGCAAGTTAGTACAATAGGGATGAAGTTTAGGGAGTCAAGACAAAGTTGAAGCCTAAGGTTCCAGATGGATTACCCAAAGGAAAAGGAGTGCATCAAACGTTTTACCCAGTGCCAGGTGCTGACCTAGGCACTCGCAAGCATCCATCTTACCATCAGTGCCAAGAAGTAGGTGGGTTTGTCTTCATCTGCCAGCTGAGAGGGAGGCTCAGAGAGGTGAAGCGACTTACCCAAGATTGCACAGCTAGTAAGAACAGTGTCAGGAATTTATCCCAGTATTCTCTAGCTTTAAATTCACTCCGACCAAATGTTAGAGTTGGCACTCAGCCCCAGATCTATTATAATAATTCATTGCACTCTGAAGCCTCTTTAATTTTTTTCTTTAAAAGAAAAATCGGTCTGCATTAGCCACTTCCTCACATTTAACTCCATCCCACAATACTTTGCATCATGAACTCTGTGGCTCCAGGGCTCCTTCGGGGAACACTGCATCACACCAGGGCGGACTGCCCGCCTGGCCTGCTCAGGCCTCCCCAGCCCGTTCAGCTGCCCAGGTGATCGGCGCAGGTACCCGCCTCCCGTTCCATCACAGAGTGTTGCCTCTCTTTCTGTTGGAACTCAATGTCCACTCGTGTTAATGCCTCCAGAGGAGTACTGACACCCGCATGATCCTCGGGTTTCAACACACTGCATTCCAGTCCTGAAGTTCTTTGAACCTCGCCAAATCTTCTCTGAAGGACCACTCCCAGCCAGCTCCCTTGGCTAACTAGCTGCTGGGAAGAAACCACTCCACTTACCTCAGACACGGAGCCAGTGCTGGGCTGTGTATGGAGGAAGCCGCAGCTCCGAGTCCAGCAGACCTGCACCCCCAGCTCTGCCACTTACTAGCTGTGTGAACTGGCACACCCCTAAACTTCACTGGGGCTCGTTGCCCTCATCTGTGTTTGGAAAACATAATGCACACTTCCCAGGACTGTCTTGAGAATTTCTTGAACAGAGCTTGCCATGGTGTCTGGCACACAGCAGAGTCTTATAAGTAAATGGTATTGAGTATAAGCGCTGTTATTCTGAGCACCCGCTCCCTACAGACCTAAGAGCTTTTATACTCTGTGTGCATGGGGGAGTGGCGTCCTGCTCTCCTTCCTCCAAGATGTGTGTGCATCCGTCCTAGGCTTAAGGGAAACACTGTAGCTTGTGAATAGAGTGTATGATCTTGTGACTTTTTCACAAGAAGGGCCTATTTGCATACTTACTTGTCAAGGTAGTGGTAAGGATTAAGAAGGTCAACTGAACAATGAAATTGTCTTTATAAACTGTAAAGAAGTGGGCATGTTTCTATGTATTTTATGATTTTCATTTAAATTAAATTTCTTCCGGTCTAGTTGACATACAACGCAATGCTTACATTTTCAGTGTATACTTCAATGAGTTTTGAAAAATGTATTCACAAGGGTGACCACTGCTTCCTCATGACACAGAACATTTCCATCACTCTGGAAACTTCTCTCATGGCTCTTTGCAGTTGATTCTCCCATACTTGTCGCCTCAGACAAGCCCTTGTCTGATTTCTATCGATCAAGGCCATCATGCAAGTGGAACCATATGGGATGTACTTTTTCATGTCTGGCTTCTTTCACTCAGCATAATGTTTGAGAGGCATTCACGTTGTTGTGTCTATGAGCAGTTCATTTCTTTTCGTTGCTGAGTAGTAACCCACTGTTTGACTACCTCGTACACCACAGTTTGGCTATCTGTGTACCAGCTGGTACACATTCGATTTTTTCCATTTTGGGCTCTTACAAATAAAACTACCTTAAATATTCATACAAAATCTTTTTATAACTATGTGTTTTTAATTTCTCTTAGGCAAATGCCTGTGATTTAAAGTGCCGAGGCACGTGATAAGTGCATGACCAACTTTAGAAGAAACCACATACTGGTTTTGCAGAGTAGGCAGTCCCACCACCATATGATCTAAGCAGCGATGCATGAGTTGCCCTCCCCCATCTCTGTCAACACTTGGTATTGTCTGTCTTTTCATTCTAGCTATTCTTGTAGGTGTATAATTGGATCCAATTGAGGCTTTCATTTGTATTTTTATGAGGATTAACGGTGTGTACCATCTTTTTATGTAGTTTTGGTCATTTGAATATCTTTTATCAAGTGTCTGTTCAAATTTTTGATGCATTTATTTGTTTCTTTTATTTTTTCCCCTTCTTAATATCCAATTGGAAGAGTTCTTTTTATATTGTAGTTCTTTGCCATATGTCTGTGTTGTGAATATTTTCTTCCTGCCAGGAAGAAAGATCTTTGCCTGGCCTTTTCATTTCTTAAATGCCTTTTAAAGAGCAGAACATTAATTCTGATGCAGATAAATCTGTCATTTCTTTTCTTTTCTGGTCCATACTTATTGTATACTGTTTAAGAAATCTTTGCCTACCCATAGGTTATGAAGATTTTCTCCTACGTTTTCTTCTAAAATTTTTACAGTTTTGCCTTTAATATTTATGTCTATGATTTCATTTTCAGTTAAATTTGTGTATATCATGAGGAAGGAGTTGAGATTCTGTTGTTTGTTTGTTTGTTTGTTTTCTGCACTTGGATGTCCAGCTGTTTCAGAACCCTGTTGAAAAGACTCTTCTTTCACACTGAGTAATGTTGGTGCATTTGTCAGACATCAGTGGGCCAAATGTGTGCAAGCTAATATCTGGACTGCAGTTTTTCTTGCTGACCTATATTTATATCCATAGCCAATAGAATGCTGTCTTGATTAAGTTTATAGTAAATCTTTGCATTAAGTAACATAATTCACTCAGTTTGGGTTCTTTTTTAATATTGCTTTTGCTGTTCTTGGCCTTCTGCATTTCCACATAAATTTTTGAATCATCTTTTCTGCTAGATTCAGTTGGTATTGTATTCAATGTATGGATCCATTTCTTAAGAATGAATACATTAACAACACTGAGTTTTCTGATCCATAAACTTATATATTCACTTAGAGTTCTAAAAATTGCCCTCAGAAGTGTTTTTAGTTTTTAACGTAGAGGTCTTGAACATCTTTCATTAATTTATTTTTAATAATTTTTATTATTGATGCTATTTCAAATAGTATTTTTAAATTTAATTTTCTAATTATTTCTCGCTAGTTTAAAGTTTATAGCAGGAGAGCCAGTCTGGCAACAGGTATTCTATCATAACAAGAAATAAAGTTTTATTTTTAATAGTAATCATAGGAAAGTTGAAGTGTCTTTTTATGATCTGATGTTTTTCTTCTTTTAAAAATGTTTCACAGACTTTATGCAAAATAGACACTTTAAAAAAAAAATCTCCACTAGATTGCAAAGCATTAAACAGATGGGCAGATTGTGTGTGTGTGTGTGCTCACGCTGCTACTTGGATTTGGATTTCATAAATTCTTTCCTGGAGAAATTCACTGCTATCATTGTTTTTGGCATCAGTAAACTGAGAATAATTTGTGGGGATAGCAGGTAGAATACTGTCTATGTTTGGTTCATTCACAAGCCGGGGAAGCATCTGAACCTTCCCTATGGCCAGTTTTGAAGCTCTGCTGAATGTTAGTGAATGACCCAGCTTAAATTAGAAAGCACAGAAAAGGGTAAATATTGACTTATTCAACAAAGTTGTTGCATTTGCATTCAAGGCACTTTTGGAGGCTTGAAGAAGCCAATTTACAAGCAAAATGAATCAGACTAAAAATAGCTTATTTCCATAAATTCTCAGACAGGAGGATTGCAAGGTATTAATAATGACATATTTTTGTATCCTACTTTCTACTTTATAAAGCGTTTTCAGAGTCCTCATTAAACATATGATCCTATGCACATATTTATTCTGCTCCTTCTGCCTGGGACACGACTGTCTTCTTCCTCAGAACTTTTATTCATTCTTCAACAATGATCTCAGTGTGTTCCCTCCCGCCCCACCTCCACCTCCACCACTTCATTGAAACTCCTATCGACAAATCCCCGCCTTCTTGCGGCTCGTATCATGACTGATACCTTTTACATTCAGTTCCACTCAGCAAGTGTTCTGTGTGCCCCTGTTCTGCTCAAAATGAGAGCATCAGTGAAACTTCTTAGGCTTTCTTAAATACCCTCAGTCACATTTGCAGGGTTTTTTTGTTTTTTTTTTTTTGTTTTTTTCCATTTGTCCATCTGTTTCATTTGACAGTTTCCTCCTGTCAACATTTAAGATTTATCTTCTTAGGTTATCTTCTTAGGTTATTTATCTTCTTAGGTTAGGTTATCTTCTTTTACCACATTCAATGAAGGAGAATCAACTTATTCAGAGGAGCACTGTGGGTAGGAGTAGAAGGATTTCAAAGGTCAAAGGTCCTGGGACTTGGTCCTGACTTCGTTACAACCAACTCTGTGACCAGCCCAGCACTTGCCACACAAAAGGTACTTATTGGTGAGTGAATAAACTTGAAGAAGTTACAGAACTTCTGTTGGCTTCAGTTTCTACATCTTGGAATAAAGGAATTGGAGTTGTTGATCTCTAATTCCATTTCAGCTTTATCATTCGTGAAGTGTTATGATCCTTCAGCACCAAAATCAACCACTGTAATGAATAAAAAATAGTAGAACTTATTTTTTTAGGCTAATTGGGAAAGGGGAATGGAAATGACACTTGTGGAACGCCTACTATTTGATAAATAATTTTGCTGTATTTGGAGATGTTTCTGCACAATAAATCCTACTGGTCTTGTCCTCTAATTTCTGTGGGTTCTGTTAGATTTTCATTCATCCTTCTAATTTCTCTATCAGGTTTCAAAGTGAGCAAGGGTTAAGAACCACTCTTGTAGAGTGAGAGAGCAAGGGAAGGAGCTGCTCCTTGAGGAGAGACAAATGCTTCAGACTTGGTACACTCAATATTTACATGTGAATGCATACTTCTAATGCACTTGAAGCTGACCTAATTAAATATACCATTTCCTTGAAGTTGATTGATTGATGGATTACCTAGTATACAGATAAACTTTTAGCATAACTTCTATCACAAAACCCAAATAGGTGGAAAGTTTGAATTAGTGATCTTCTGCTACATGTGTCATAGACTAAGATGTTTGATAGGACATTTTCTAGGGCATGATAACCTTAGGATTTGGTTTGTTCCATGAAAGATGGCCCGTGGCTGCCAACAAGAAGCCTGCCTTGCTGTGAGACCACCATTCTCTCCTTACATTGCTTGAGAGATTTATTCCTTGGCTTATGCTTCTTCCACAGGGAAATTGGTCAGATTTCATCATGTCAAGTGACGTAAAGCACAAAGCTTCTTGCACCCTTTGAGTACTGGGTTCTAGCATCAAGGTCTAGTTTCATATAACTCCGGATCTCCCGATATGAGAGCTTGTTCCATCTGCCATAATAGAATATCAAAGACTGGGTGGCCTAAACAACAAATTTATTTTCTCAAAGTTCTGGAGGCTAGAAATCCATGATCAAGCTTCAACATGTTTGGTTTCTCTCGAGGCCTGCAGATAGCTTCCTTCTTGCCATGTTCTCACAAGACCTTTTCTCTATGCACGGGCATCCCTGGTGAATCTCCCTTTTCTTATAAGGACACCAGTCATATTGGATTCAGGCCCCACACTTATGACCTTATTTAACTTTAATTACCTTCTAAAGACCCTCTCTCCAAAAGTGGCTACATCCTAAGGTACTAGGGGTTAGGACTTAAACATATGGATTTGTGGGAGACACAGTTCAGTCCATAATACCCTACGAGGACCTGAGCATCTATATTTATCTGCTAATACATCCATTCTCTCCTGCCTTCCTCAGCAGAGGGAAGGCTTGGGCAGATTGGCATGGTTTATGTTACAGTCAGACCCCCTGGTCACTGAGAAGAAGAAAGATTCATGCTGTGTGAGAGGAGGCATAGGGAGGAAGAGCCATTCACTTCTCTTTAGACCTTCACATGCCACAGATGTAAAATATAGAGGTTCTCCTGAAAGAGCTGCTTGGAAGAAGGAAATGGCATTGGTACTGGTTTAGTGACGGCTCTGGAATTGTAGGGATCTACAACCCGCAAGAAAGAGCTTCTAGAAAGGAAGGTAGTCCTGGGTCTATAGGGAGGGATGCAATTCTTAAGTCACATCCATACTGCTGTGTTAGCCAGCACTTGTCACCTTGTCACAAGTCAGTATCCCTTTCTTATTCTGTGGCATGCGTGCATTTAAACAAAAATCCATTATGCTTGCACCAGAGAGACGACTAGGGTCATCCCAGGTCTGCCATGGGTAGACATGGCATTAGCAGGAAGACCCACTGGGGCCTCGTGAACCGTATGCAGAAAGCTGCAGGTGTGCAACCAGAACAGTGAGTGTGCAACAAGGTTAACAAAATGCTGTCGTCTCACAGGTGAAACATACGTGACTTTGTTATGCTCTGAGGCGTCCCTGTCATCAGAGGCAGGAATCTGATGGATCTGGGAGGCTCCCTGCCCTGGTTCAGCTAGGAAGCTCTGGTTTCATGCAGGGTGGTGCCGAGGCTGCACCAAAGGCCAGAGGCCTCTGTGATGGTAACAGTGAAAATGCTGGGTAGGAAATCAGGCTGGGAGCTGGGTGCTACTGTGACGCAGCAGGTGATTTATTTGGCTCCTGGCAGGTCTCAGTTTACTCCTCCATTAAGTGGAATAAAATAGCTCAATGGTGCCTTCTGGCACTGCTTCTCATAATGCACCTGTGACCCTGGGAACAAATGGATTCATCCAGGAATTATTCAGGACCCCGGAATCACGTGAGCAAACTCAGCTTGCTAGATGGGGGTTTATGTCTTCAAAGTACACTGATTTTGACAAATCCCTTTTAAAAAAATAAAACATAAGTTCTTTATGTCTTTGGGATCATATTCAAGTGGTATTATGGGAATAAATCACTCCTTTTAAAAAATGCTAACTTTTTAATGGGGCAAATCATCAGCACTTAATTTCTAATTAAGGTACTTACTCACATAATGACATTTGGGAATTGTTCATGTAGTAGACACTCTCAGACTCTAAAAGGACAGATGAAGTTAGAAGACTGAACACATCTGCACCCTCTGTGCTGGTGTGGACTACGTGAAAGAGGATGAAACCCCTGCACTTTCAGGGAAATGATCAGATCAAGTTTCCTTCTTATTATCAGTGAAAGCTGATGATCTCATTGCAGCACTTAAAATATAGTTCATGAAAACATTTTTTCATTCTACCGGTAATACTAATAAAAAGAAGTTAATAATATAGTCATTATGTCATGAAAATGCCATATTCTTATGAATTTGCCATTAATAAAATGAGAACAGTTAAAACTATTATGTATTAATTTAATCAAGGTTATTGCTTCTTGTCAACATAAATGTTCTAAATTTTGCCTTCGACCCAACAAACTGATTTGTCACTGGGGCAAGAATGTCTTTTAACATAATTTCCCCCAGCGGGACCTGTACCGTGAGCTTCAAACCCACATTTTCAACCCAGATCAAGCTCACCCGCACACTTTCCTCTTGGTCACTGGGATGGCCACTCCCTCGGTTACTCAGGCTCAACATCATTTCCCATTCCTTTGCTCTCCTCTTTTCTGATTTCTTTCTTACCAGGTCACATCGGCTCTGCTCAGATCCACCCTGTCCTTGTTATTTGCACTGCTATTGCCCTACGTTAGGCTCTCTCTTAGCATTGTGTTTAGTTGATTCTCCTGCCATTTACAGGTTACACTCCTTTTTTTTTTTAAGTATTTTATTGTTGTTCACTTACAGTTGTCTGCATTTACTCCCCACTCCCAACCCCAGGCAAACCCACCTCCCTCCCTTGCTTCCACCCTCCTCCTTGGTTTTGTCCATGTGTCCTTTATAGCAGTTCCTGAATACCCTTGTCCCCATTATCCCCTTCCCCCTCCCCTCTGCTTACTGCCAGATTGTTCTAAATTTCAATGGCTCTGGCTATAATTTGTTTCTCTGGTTGTATTTTGCTTGCTTACCTCACAAGCATCTTGGCTGTGGCTGATCTGAGTTCCCCGGTAGCCGATCTGGCCTCAGTGCCTTCTCTCATGAGTCCTTATATAAAACCCCTTAACATTTCATATAGTAAAGGCTGCTTGATGATGTACTCCTTGAGCTTGATCTTATCTGAGAAGCACTTTATCTGCCCTTCCATTCTAAATGAGTTTTGCTGGATAGATTATTCTTGGTTGTAGGTCCTTGCTTTTCATGATTTGAAATATTTCTCTCCAGCCCCTTCTTGCTTGGAAGGTCTCCTTAGAGAAATCCGCTGACAGTCTTATGGGAATTCCTTTGTAGATAACTGTCTTCTTTTCTCTTGATGCTTGTAAGATTCTTTCCTTATTCTTGATCTTGGGTAATGTTATTATGATGTGCCTTGGTGTGTTCCTCTTTGGGTCCCACTTCTTTGGGGTTCTCTGAGCTTCTTGGACTTCCAGGAAGCCTGTTTCCTTTGCCAGATTTGGGAAGTTCTTGTTCATTATCTGTTCAAAAATACATTCAATTTCTTGGTGTTCCTCTTGTCCTTCTGGCGGCCCTATGATC
>PVJI01021830.1:0-26356 GCA_004026765.1 Micronycteris hirsuta
GTACATCTCTCGGAGTAACTTTATCACACACTGTTTCTGTTTTAGTTCTTAGTTACATAGCTTAACTGTTCTTTGCTGGGAAAAGAATTATACCATGACCCATTTTTTTTCCTTTGGTACTGAGGAACTGCCTGAGTCCATTTACTGTCCTCACCAGCTATTTATCTCACTGAGCAGCATAGTACAACATTTTTACCATTTTGCATTGACTTCACCGCCTGCAGCAAAGTTTGCAAACCTACAGATTCCAGAAGAAATTTGGTTTATGATTGTGTCTGATTTGACCAAAACTGTATTTGAAAATTACTGCAAACTAATAGGAAAACTATGGAAACTGAAATTTAAAAATACTACACTGTTTATAGTCATTTCAGATAAAATACTTAATTATAAACCTAACAAAAATATATGTTGGATATTACAAATGCTAATGAAAGAAATTAATGCAGATCTAAATCAGAGAGACATATCATGTCTTCTATGGACTTGAATATTCAACATAGGAAAATTTTTCCCCAAATTGAATTATAGGCTTTGCACAATTCCTATCAAAATGCAAGAGAAATTTTGTAGCCATACAGCTATGGCTAAAATACAAGATTTTAAATCTTACATGGAAAAGACACAAGTTGTAAAATAGTTAAAAGCGTTTTGAAAAGGAAGCATAGCGTGGGAAAAATCACTACACCAATATAAAGGCCTATACAGCTACAGTAATCAAGTCAGTATCAAGGTATTGGTAGAAGGGCAGTCACACATCATTGGAACAGAACAGAGAACACAGGTACAGAATCACAAATACACACAGCTGACTTGACAAAGCTGCAAAAGCTGTTCAATGACCAAACGATGGCTTTTCAAAAAAAATGGAGATGGCACAGTTAGATAACAGCAGACAAACAGAAATTAACCTTAAAGTCCATGCTTTATATAAAAATTAACTCAAAATGCATCACTGGCTTAAATATAAAAATTAAAACTAGACTTAGAAAAAAACAGAAAATCTTCACAACCTAGGACTATGGATGTTCAAAATGTAACAGGGTGCAGCTGGGGGGAGGGGCCCAAACAAGGATTTGTAATGGGGTCTAGAACTCAAGGTGTCCAGGAAATATTAGAAACGTAGGTAAGAGGTCCTCACCCCCACAAGTCTGAACAGTCCGGGGATAGGACTCCTGGAATAGGGCCATTCAGAGCTGTTTTGTATAACAGTAGCTTTGCAGACAACCTCTGGCATGGTCATTTAGCATATCTATAGCCTTTAACTGGTCTCATAGGTATGTTAAATAGCTGTAAAGCTGCTTTGAACTAACTTCCACCCAAGAGGTAACTGAGAGGCAACTCCCCCTAGATACAGGGCCTGCGTGAAAACTTGGAGAATGCAGGAGAGATGCTGCGGGAAGCCTCTCTCTTGGACCACGAAAGGGTAGGAGTGGGGACCCCTCTAACCGAGAGACAGGCTCTCTCTCTCTCTCAGACCACGTGGCTTTTGGTGAGAGGGGAGAACCTCGTGGCTTTGGGGCTCCCTTTGCCACTCAGCTTAGGAAGCTGGGAAGGAAGATGTAGAAACAATGCCGAGCTCTCTCTTAGCAGTTAGGAAGAATGCAGGAGAGACCCTGCAGGAAGGGGTCTGGACCACGAGGCTTTGGAGGAGTGGGGACCCCTCAGCCTTAGGGACAGACTCAGGACCGTGTGGCTTCGGGTGGCTCCCTTTGCCACGCGGCCTAGGAAGCAGCAGAGACTTTGCCTGGAAGAAAAGGGGTGAAAGGACTCTTGCTGGTGGGCCATGAGAAGGTGCCACATGGTTTTGGATTAACTGGAGATCGTGGTGGCAACACAGTGGATGGTGTTGGAACTGATGGTCTGCCTGAATCACGGACTTCTACTTCTTTCCCTGAGATACGGTACCCTGGACTGGGCAGGGGGAGAAGGAAGGACTGTGTGCATTTGCGGGTATTCTAGAGAACTTTAGTATTTTAAAGGAGACCTTAAGTCATTACTAAGCCTGTATAACTTGTAAATAAATAATTCTTTTCCTTTTTCACAAGTCTCTGGCATTGAGAGGCGTCTTTCCATTGGTGGCGAGCATAACGGACCTAGTGCAGGGTTGGGACATCATGGGGTGCCCCGCCGGCCCTTGCTCTGTAACAAAAATATTTTCTAATTAGAATAGCAAATTCTAATGTAAACTCAATACTACCTTTAAACACAAATGCTATGCAGCATGAGGGAAAAATAACGATATTGAAAAGAACAATGTTTTGTTACACATACACAAGTTGAATTACTCATACTAAACAATGCGTCCAACATGCATTAATCGATGTCCTCTTTGTGCTGCTGAAGACAAGTGTTGCGCATTGCTTAATGGCTGTGGACAGTGATGGAAGTCCGGGCAGCCTTTAGGAGGTGCAGTGAACGCAGGTGGGATGTTGTCACGGGTGAGGAACTAAAAAACCACAAGCAGGTGCAAGGTGAAGCCATCGACCACGTGCAAGGCTGCCAGTAAAGGTCTCTAATGTTGATCACACAGAGTTGGAAACTTATTTTGTTTTTTGCAACAGATAAAAGGTTAGAATCCCACTTAGCAAGTACCAGAAGCTTCTAGAGAAAAGAATTATTTTTCTGTCAGTAATTAAAGTATATTCTGCAGGAAGCCACTGGTGCATTTGGCTAGAGCCTGCAGAGGAATATTTTCTTTCCTGTGACTTTCTTAAATTCTGTGGATTTATGATTTAGCCTTAAATTTATATCTTGCTTTCATTATCGATCTGTAAAACTTCAAGAATGATTGATATTCACCTTCTGAAGCCTTACAACTTAAAGTTCTAGTATATTAACTTCACAGAAGTTTGTATCGCATCTAATATTTGCATGACACCATGCCTGGCACCAATGTTTCTATATATTTGATTTTCTTGACAAAATGGCTTCAGATGGAAACAGTACCAATGTTTTGAGAGTTTAAGTGACAGCCCAAGATTCTGAGCCTGAAAATGTTTTCCTGAAAGAAGAATTATGTGTAAAAGTTTGCTGAGAGAGGCTTTGTGATCATAGATACGGTTACCACATAATGTATTGTCTAAACTGAGACCCGTCATCTCAGAGACAGATTCTGGACCAGATGGGATGCTGCAGCAGCAGTTGTAAATTAAAACTATTTTGTGCATGCTGGAATGTATATTTACTCCACTGGAGATAATGGAAAACATAAAAACCTCAACAAATAGGTAAGATTTTTTTTAAGAAGTCTTTAGCAAAACTGCTACATTTTTGATATAGTAACTGCATATGGTGCTGTGTAAAACAGGAGGATATCATGTAAATTGCATAGTTGCCTATGCCAATGCACAATTATGTATCAGCTTGCTTAAAATGAAAAGAGTTTTCTGTGCTAAACCTGTAGGAAACTGGTCTCGCCGGCATTCCCCTCTTTAGTTGGAATAACTCTCTTTTTATATCTGCACACAAGATTATAACTCATTGTGTAACACTAGTGGCGATGAGGTGGAATGAGGAAATTCTATGTGGGAATAAGTAGTAATAGATTTTATTCTGAGACATAAAGATCCCTCTTCTGGATGAAAGTTTTGAGTTATGCATTGTGAGGTTTTTATTTTTACTCACAGCATCCGGTCAAGTAACACTACAAACACTGTGAAGACCTAGAATGTTTTGTTTCTTCCTTGTAAGCAGAGAGCCAGAGTGGGAGCAGAAGCAAATCCCACCAAAACGTACCGTAGATAAAACCCTACCAGAAAACATGGATTGGAGTTAGCCACATACGATCTCTGGTTTTAGGTCTGAAATAAGGCAACTGAAAAGCCCTAACAGTACCTTAGCTTTCTTGACCAACCTTATTCCAAGATTGATCTCCCCACAAAAAGCATTATGGGACCAAACAACTAACCAAACAAAAATAATAAAGAAGACAGTGACAGTGAAACTGCTGCACGAGAAATATCCTGAAAAATGAAAGAAAAATACTTTTGGAAGTATTTACTTCAGATATCGAAAGGAAATATGTTACTTTTTTTGTTCTCTCAAAAGGACTTAAAAATAGACTTTATTGAGATAGAGTATATTGACTATATATCCTCAAGTTCTGTCTTCATAATGTTATAGTATTGAAGGCCATGGTACTGCAGAGAATGCCCTTCACAAGCTAGCTAATTCCTAGAGATATCAAACGATTCTCCTAGATCACACCTTGGGTATGTAAACAACCGACGGCCCACACCCAGAACCATCTCTTTTGTCAAATGCTCCTACAATCAGTCAATATACTCTTTTCCCTAAACCACTCTAGGGACAGGTACTGGGCCACTAGCAACCATCGCTATAACCCAGATTGCACTGAAATTATTCAAACTAGCCAATCCTAAACTTACTAAGTGAACTTACCCTGTGTCACTCCTTCCCTCAAAAACCCCAGTGAAGTCTCTGGGCCAGGTTCTCACCCTCTGTGCCTCTGACTCCTGACCGGGCCCCTCCCCGAGTAGCCTTGTCTGCAAGGCCTGCCTCCTGTTTCTAGGGCTCCATGACTATAAACTTCTTCCTTGTGACAATTATTTTGGCATCTGCATGTCTTACCATATCTGGTTAAAACAAACCCCAGGTATTTTAACACATCAAGACATAAAAGAATTTAAGAAAGTTTAAAGACGGTAAGTTGAAATAAACAGGGGGAAATGGCTGATAAAAAAGGCAAAATTAAAATATGCATTGAGATCTATGCCAAACGTAACTAGCACTACAGAAATGGAGTTTGAGACCTCTCCTTGGAAAGCAGACGCATCGTTTTGACCTTTAACGGAGACCAGGTCTACTCTGATTGCAATGTCACTTTCCCACGGGCTCACCTCTCCAGTCTCTTCCCTAAAACACGGATCTACAAGGCTTTTCTGAAAGTCAATGTAGTTATGTGAATAGATAACATAGCCAAATGCTGGGCATATAGCCCATGCAAAATAATAAAATAATTATTTTATTTTATCTTATTTTACTATGAAGGTAATTTGAAACACTTCCCTCAGAATAAAATTACATCTTTTAATTTAAAACAAATTATCATTATAATAATTAAAACTTCCTAACACCAAAATTCCAGAAGACAATAAAGAGTTGTTTTTTAGACTTTAAGAATCTAAGTAAAAAAAGCTGTGACTCTACACAAATAACATATAACCTTTCAGTAAAAGTGTAGAAAGTTATTAGATATAGTATATTAACTCAGAAAACGTATTGCTTAGCTATGTTCTTGAAACATTACCTAAAAGCAATGCTCCAGCAAACAAGCATCAGAGCTGCGGATATCTCAGGAAACCTGGAAAGTTGTACGTAGGTAGAATGGGCTAGATAGAATGACAGTTATAAATGGCCCCCAGATATGTAGCTATCTTTCCTCATTACTGGATTCAAAGGAACAGGAAAAAGTTGCATGTAATCCTGTACCTCAACATCAAAAGTCCAATCAGGCATGTGGTATCAAAAACAATTAGTCTTTTGGAAAAAGATTGTGTAACTAGGTGAAAGATTCAAGTGTAAGAAATACCAGGAATAACTGTTGTCCTAGCAACTTGGAGAAATGTGTCTTGCCTTAAAGGGCAGCTGCAATTTAAATCTATCCAAATCTGTCAGAAAAGAGTGTAGGTGAAATGTTTCCAAATCTCCTAATTCTATAACAGATAAAAATTCACAGGTTATGGAAAATCTGATTTTCATGTGCAGAATTTATTTTGCTTTAATATTTGCTTTAATAAATTTTTAATTTGAGGTAAGTGTAGATTCACATACAGCTGTTAAGAACTGACACAGAAACACTTCTTCACCTAGTTTTGGCCAATGATGACAGTTTGCAAAACTGCAGTGCATTATCACAGCCAGGATGTTGACATTGTTGCAGCTGAGACACAGAAAAATCTCATCTCCAGGGTCCCTGCTGTTTCCCTTTTACAGCCCCACCCACCTCCCTCCCAAAATCACCTTTCTTCCCAGTGTCGCAGACAACCTCCAGTCTGTTCTCTATTTCTATCATTTCAAGAAGGTTCTATAGTAATCTAAGACATGACCTTTTGGGATTTGCTTTATTGACTTATAGTTCTCTGGAGATTCACCCAAATTGTGTATGTGATAATAGTCCATTGTCATGGCTGAGTAGGATTCTGGGATACACTGTAGGTCATTATTCACTTGCTGAAGGACATTGGAACTGTCTCCAGATTGAGGCTATTATGAATAAAGCTTCCAAGAACATCTGTGTACAGGTACTTGTGTGCCCGCAAGTTGGCATTTCTCTGGGATAAGTGTCCAGGAGTACAATTGGATCGCATCAATGTGTTTTCCAGAGCTGCTGTATCTCTTTACATCCCACCAGCACCGAGTGAGCGAGCACATGTGCCCACATTTGGGATGCATTTGGTGGTGGTATTGTTTTTATTTTAGAAATTATGACAGATGTGCAGTGAGGACTTACTGTGGTTTTCATTTGGAATTTCATGAAATGGAGGATTGTTTAATGTGTTTACTTGCCATCTGTATATTCTTTTCAAGTCAAATGTACCTTTGCCCATTTTCTAACGGATTATTTTTTACTCTTAATTTGAGAGTTCTTTATATAGTCTAGGCATAAGTCCTTTACTGGATATAAAGTTTATAAATATTTTCTCTCCAATACTAGCTTCTTAATATGTTCAATTAATTCATTATAACTCAAATAAAGGTTGTTAATTGATTTTTCATTAGTAAATACATCCGTGTATAAATTATAACAGTTATATATTCTTATACAACTAGACAGTTTTCAAAATTTTACTTTCACGTAAGAAGTCTTTTTCTGTTTCTTCTGCATATGTATTAGAAATTCTGGCTAATATAATTTTTACACCTTCAACTATTCTTGATTGATAATTCTAAATTACTCTTCTTAATGCTAATGATAATGCTAATTCAGCTCTCTTAGCAGTATGTAAGGGGTCCTATTTCCTGTGCAAGCTCACAAAACTGGAGGTATAAATTATGTTAACAAACAAGATTATCCTAATAATACAAATTTTCCTCATAGTTCATCTGTAAATTAAATGCAAGTCCAACCAGAATCATAAGACTTGTTTTTGGCAATTGATGTGTAGTTCCTAAAATCTAGTTGGCAGAGAAAAGGTTCAAGAACAGAAACATTTCAAATATAGTGGGCAAGGATGAGAGATTTGCTACTATTATCAAAATGCACTATCTAGTTTAAATAAATGCCTCAGTGCCACATGTTGTGGGAGGTATTTTAACATTTGTTTCCCCGGAGCCCCTGGTGCAGACAGCCACAGACCCTGCTCACAACATCTCTTCTCCGTCCATCCTGTCCCTAAAGGGAGAGAGCCCTGCCCTTGGTTTTGGTTCTAGAGGCCACTGTGCAGCATTTCTTTCCCTGCCTTTCCAAGAGAATGTGCTAATGTGGAGCCCATGTTCCTCCCTGCTTAGGACCTTCTCCTGGGTATATGAGAATATGGAATTAATTTCCTTCCCAACTGTCCATTCTGGCTGGTGTGGTCTTTCCTGAGGTTCCATTCCCAAGAGAGCAGGACACATCACCAGTGTGGATGACTCTAGACTATAGTGATGGCCATCATGTGGCTGTCTGCAGTCAGAATACACAGAATTTAATGTATGCGTGGAATGTGCCAATTACCAGGTATACCCACTCAAGTTATACATTCTTAGTACCAAGTGAATGACTGCCAGATGGAACTTAGACCCAGTGAACTCATACATAAGGAGCCAGGTCTGGGAAGAGGTGCCATTTATTTCCTGGCTTGCTGTTTTTCTATTCTAATAAGATAGAAACCATGGAACTTTGTGTCCTTTGGTATCGAATCAGTTTGGCCCTCTATCCATAAGTCCTTAGAAATATTTGCATAGTCCCCTTTTTTCCTCCTGTACACAGTTATGGGAACAATTTTTCACAGGCCCTCATGGGGGAATCATTAACATATAAATTGACATATACATTGTTGCAAGATTCTTTCTTTTGAAAACCTGACTACTCCTTCAGTTACTGGGTTCCACATAAGGAAGCTGATTCAATTCCACAAATTGGACAATTGTGCAATCTTGATCCCTTTTGGATCTAAAGGCTGAGCACGAACCATGTTAGCTGCCTACCTAACTTGCCTCTGTGTTCCATTAACCATCTTTCAAAGTTCTGTGCAGGCCAGCTGCAAGATCAGCCATGCCATCCTTTAGATTATTGTGCCTTCTTGCTTCTGATTATCAAGCACTTGTACTTTCTCTCCATTATTTTGGAATTTTATTATCCCATGGCCACAGCGATTCAGTTCATTAAAAGCATCTCTTATTGTTAGCCAATAGCAACAAAGGAGCGATTCTAAGTGATCTGGTACCACTATCATCAGCCAATTTCTTTCATTTTTCTTTTAGTTCTTTGGCAGGAGCGCATATCTTATAGCATTTCTAAAGAAATAGCCATCTGTTGATTTCTGGACTTGAATAATATATCTACTTTAGCATGCCCAATTCTCTGTAATTTTATTTCATTTAACAGCATTGCTTTTTTCAGATTTCTAGGAGTCATCCTTGAGGTGTCTTTGCACTAACTCACAGCACGTTTGCCAGCATATTAGAGCCTGCATCCTGAGAGAAAGCTGCTGTGTCAATAACATCTCTGCACACCACCGTATGTGCCATACACCTTGATCCAGGACACTCTGAATGCAATTCTAGATGTACTCTCCTGGTGCTCCTTCTAGTGCATGTTGATTAGGTGCTACAGTTTCTTTGGGGGCAATAATTATCCCTTCCCGTCCTAAGTAAGCTAACCACTTTTTCCAGTAGATAATGTTGTTACTTAACTCTATTACGAACATAATAGAGAGAAGGCGAGAGCAGGTTTTGGAAGGAAGGGGACTGCATCATCTTAACATCCTATAGAAGGAAGAGTAAACCCTTCTGCAGGCTTAGAGGGTTTGGGGGGATGTGGAAATTCAAGATTTTTAAGTGCATCAACCCAGACATTTCCATCACATTCTGATGGTACCATTGTTTCCCATTCAGACCCATTATCTTGCTACAGCAGACTTGCTGAGAGTAAGAATTTAATGCTTTCTGGCACTCTGCTCTTTATAATCAGTGTCAGTCCTGGCCCTGAGCTCTCCGTCCACAAGAGATTGTTATCGCTGCATATTGCCAACAATATATGGAGTCTCTCTGGCTTTCACACAGATATTTTAACTAATTAGCTTTACATTATCACTGTCTCAAGCATCAATTGACCCAATTTTAGTATTCTTATAATTAATATTTCCCCCATATATTTTTTATCCTTACCCAAGGGCATTTTTCATTGCTTTTAGAGAGAGTGCAAGGAGTGGGGAGAGAGGGAAAGAGAGAGAGAAAAAAAATCCATGTAAGAGAAACATTGATTTCTCATAAGTGTCCCAACTGGGGATCAAACTCACAACCTGGGTATGTGCCCTGACTGGGAACCCAACCCATGACCTTTTGGTCTATGAGACAATGTTCCACCCAACTGAGCCACGCCGGCCAGTGCTCCTCCATAGTTCTTCCATGCCTGCTACATTTCACTCACCAGGGCAGGGTTAAGCAAAGTTTTTTTTCTGAAAAGGGTCAGACAGTAAACAGTTTAGCCTTTGTGGATAATGCAGTTTCTGTAACACCTACTGCAATCTGCTGTTATAGGGTGGAAGCAGTCATAGACAAAATATGGCTGTTAATTAAAAGTGTACACATGTGCACAGTCCTACAACTGGTAACAGGCTACATTTGTATGACCCCTGCCCTTCCTCAACACTTCCTTTGGTTCATCACACCAGTTCATGGTGTGTGAACTATGTAGCAGGTTCCATGTCACAGCATGCGAGGGCTTTCGGTCCTCTACCACTCACAGCCATCACAGCGAGTCCGTTTTCAGCAAGTCGGAAAGTAAAACTGTCAAATCCCTCTTCTGATACCAAGGTAGATGCCAGGAAACAGACTCTAAGATGGAGATCAGCGTGCAGGGAAGGGAGCGAGATCACGCAAAGGGAGAAACTGGGCTGTCAGACATTCTCAAAATGCTTGGTCAACCCCTTGGGGATGTTTAAAGCTAGGCTTTGCGGAATTATTCTGAGAGCAAAGGGGCCAGGTATTTATATCTTCATACAGGCTAATCACTAAATGAAGATTGTTCCTGGGAGTAGAACATAACTTTTGGCAAGGTGGCTCTCTTCTGCTTAGTGAAATTCCCAAAGAAGGCTTTCAGCTGAAGGCTGTCAGTCAACAGCACTCCCTGCACCTGGAGGGATGTGTCCTGAAAGGGGCTCTGGGTCCTGAAAGGGGCCTAATGGCTTCCACTAAAGATATAGACTCATAAATGTGCAGAAATACTGAATTCCAGCTTGTCCTACTCTCTTTGCTTTCTGCACCCCTACGGATAGGCAAGTTTCCACAGACTGCTCTATGTCATTCTGTCTGCATTCTGTCTTTGGTAACTGAGCAGCTTGGCTTCTCCGAATGAGGCTGGAGAGTCTTTTTTTGATCCTCTATTTCTCATGTGTAGACATCCACCAGCTGTACCAACAATCATGAAAGGTATTTTGTATGATCTATTGCTATCCCATATTACTCTGATCGAACCTAACTGGCAATTGTAGTGGTTAGTAATTTTTTAGTTCTTACTAAACATACACATATATTGATTCCCTTTTCCCCTTTTTCTATTTTCCTACTTGCTTATATAGATGTTCTAATTGTGGTTAATCTTACATATCTGTACTAAAGTTACAGATATTAAAAATGTAGTGTGAACTATACATCATTCCCAGATGGATTAAGGACCACATGGGACTTTGTGCCTACACTTTGGGAAAAGCGTTCTCATATTTTTAGTATTGCCAGGATATCTTATTAGGTAAAAGCCTATTTTTACTCTTATATTAAAGTTAAACATGGTTAAGAGAGGTGTACGTAGAACCCACGCAGAGGTGGAGTCCAGTGTACAATGTCTTGGATAACTTGATAAACTGGGAAATGTATTTCACAGTATCACTTCACTTGAGTGCCTCTGTGTTAGAGAGGAAATGCACGCAAGATCTGGACTGTGGATTGAGGGAACTCTCCAGTCTTTTTACACTCAGAGGAAGTGGGATTTCACCAGACTCAGAGGTGTCTGGTGGACCCCATCACTCTCCACTGCTCTGCATCTAACTTGTCATAACTGTTGGCCCTATCGACCTGCAATGTTCTTAAGCCAACTACCAGATGCTTGGCTGATTCCACAGGGACAGCCCTAGCGTAGAAACAACAGCTTCTTGTCGACCTCTCACTTTGTATATTTCACTCAGAAGCATGCTATACCAGATTTCATCACATGGTGGCAGCAGAGTTCTAACAGGGCAAGCCCCAGTTCAAAAGGACTTAACTAAGTGGGCTTACACCATTTGGCAGACCTTCTCATTGGCCAAAGCAACTACCAAGGTTAGAGTCCATGTGGCAAGAAGACACAAAAAGACGTAATGCGGAGAGACATGATGCAAGTCCATGCCAGCTGAACTTTTCATTGGTCATAACTGCAAGTGTATTTAGCTTTCATCATATGGATCATATGTGATCTTTAGTTCACATGTTGATTTTATATAGAATATATCCATTGTAACTCCCCTACCTCCTTAATAGTGATGTCTTCTTGTGTTTTTGAAGTTCGTTGGCCCATAGCACTGTATATTGGAATTCAGTGTTGGTTTTTTTTTAAAGAATAGAAGATAAAAATTGAATGTGCTATAAGTTACAATAAGTTCAACATATACATTTTCCTATCACTCTGTGAATTTGATATATTTATACGCTACTTAGCTTTTTAAGTATTTAATATATGGATAAGAAAGTTAATGTTACTTCTGTCACAAAAATAGAAATACCTTTTTTTTTTTCTAATCTCACCTGGGAAAATTTACTCAGAGCTACACTGATTCTCACATTTTAACATGAGGATTTTGAGATCATTTCTGCAGTCGAAGTACATGCAATATATAGCTGAAAAATATAGATTAGATAAAATAATAACTTTTCAAAAATATACTTCTAAATGTCCTATATTGAACAATTAAATCTAAGGCAAATATTTGTAAGTACTTTGCCATTGCTATCTAAGTGATCACCATTGAGATTTTTTTTAGAGGCTACCAAATATTCAGACTCAAAAGACAAAGACACATTTATCATCAGTCTAATCAAAGGGTTTTAGGACGGGAAACACCCCCTTGCCTGCAGGACAATGCTGGGCTTTTTTTGTTTTTTGGCTTGAGTTCTTGCATTAGACTATCCTAGCACCCCATGCATATCAATATCATTTTAATATCTCTATAGGCAGAGCTTCAGGGTCCTCACAAGAGACATAGCCCGTTAAAATAGTAACTGCAGTCAGGGATAAATAAAACAGTTTGCAACTACCATGTTTATATAGTTTTCCCAGGCTAAATTCAGCACATAAATCAGGAGGTCATTTTTAAGCATAAGTGATGTTGCTTAGCAATTTAGTTTTCATTTTTACCTATGGTAGGTTTCCAGGGGAACAGGAACAAAGTTCATTTTCTTTATGCAGCATGGAACAGGGTTCTGTTAACCGTTTGCCCACCCTGTCAAATGTTGCAACCATATTTTGTATAAAATCCTTTATAGTCAATGAGTGAGCTTTAATTCCATGTAGATTTTCTTAAATGCAACTTAATTTACTGACCACAACAGAGAGTCTATGTAGTTTAAGAGACCATAAATAATAGCTCTTGCTTTATATTATCAGTGGTGAAAAGGATGTTGAAAAAGCGTGCCTTCAGAAGAAAATACCGCTTAACGATGGCCAACTATGTGCTGAGCCTGTATTCCCTGTGCAGCGTGAACTTCATCATCTGTTGACCTCATCGGTGTTGTCAAGAGCGGAATTAAGAAAACTGCTCACAGATAAAAAAAACTGAGACTAAAAACATGGGCCAGCTCATCTCTCGATTAGTACTCAGCACAGTTTAGAAACAGTTATTAAATTATTTTTGTTGATTTTGTACTCTCCTTTTAAAAGGGACCGTTTAAATGAAATAGTGAAGCAAGCCGTGTTTTGGTCTGTATTTGCTCTCATTAAGGCACACTGACTATCTGGAAGTTGTTTAGAGCAGGAAGAAACGGATTTCTCTAAGGAGCAAAGAATGAAAAATGAAAGCATTTCATTAAAAGGATAACTCTTTTGAATAATTTTTGAAATTTTTGGTTGAGGATCTGTCAGAGCTCATAAAGATTCAATCAGAGGCAATAATAAATTTTCATATATTTTATTTTCTTAATATAAACTTTGGTTCTGCTTTATTAAGCAGTGATACTTTTATTTCCAATTAGTAATGAGATTTCAAATGTTAAGGGGTATTATTACACAAAAGTTTCAAGATTATATCATACTGGGAGAAATTTTGTATGTTCTCTACTATTTTCCATATTTCTAAAGGTTTCAAAAAAGAATAATAACATTACTAACTATGTCAGTACAACTAAGCCATTTGGAAGGTTTTATGTCCTATTTTCAACCTGATATATACTTAAGCAAACTGATGTGACAATGAGAAATTACAAGTTGAAAATAAAACTGAGTTTGCTTTCCCACTGCTGTATTTACTATCAAGGAAGTTAAAAAACAAAAACAAAAACTTAACCTCAAAGAAAATAAATAGTTTATCTCATATATATCTATATATATAATTTTTATTGTATATATAAGTTCTATTCCTTTCCTTTTATTTTTGGCTGATATTATCATGATTTGACTGGAAAAATAATGACCTAGAGGCAAGAATCTTAGCAGCTAATGCCATGATGAATAAAATGCCACAAGCTGCCCTGGCTGGTGTAGCTCAGTGGATTGAGCGCGGGCTGGGAACCAAAGGGTCCCGGTTCGATTCCCAGTCAGGGCACATGCCTGGGTTGCAGGCCAGGTCCCCAGTGAGGGCCACGTGAGAGGCAACCATACATTGCTGTTTCTCTCCCTCTCTTTCTTCCTCCCTTCCCCTCTCTCTAAAAATAAATAAATAAAATCTTTAAAAAAATAAATAAAATAAAATGCCGCCAGCTAATTAAACTGTGACACATGAAGCAAAGCCAGCAAATAACATGGATTACTTTCCCCCAGTGATTGGACAGATATTGATTCATAATTGTAGGAGAGGTAAAGAAAAAAAAAAGATTCAAATCTAACTCACTACAAGGTCAAGGAACACTTAAATTACTGGCATTTAAGTTCTAAAGAATATGTCTATTGATTACTTTATACACATTTATATAAATGCTTAGTTGTCATATAGAGATAGAAAATCATTAATGCAGATAGAATAATTGTGCAATAAAGGAATATGTTATTTTTGTTTCCAATTGTTAGCAATAGTATAAATTTAAAGAAATTTCTTCATACTTTTATAAAAATTGTGTATTTGAGATATATATTTTAAAATGCTCTCACGCTCCACCTTCTATCAATGAATTTGGTACCATATAACACAATCAATGTGGTTCCAGTCTTTGAAAGTCATTCATATAACCAGATAATAATCATCCCTTAGTCTAAATCTATGTAAAAACTAAAGTCATTGCATTAATTTTTTCATGTAAGATATGAATAGGTTTTCTTTTCATTTAAAATTGCAATCATCTACCACACAATAATGACCAACGATACGCTTTATCTTCACAGCACTACGGGAGTTGGGGTTCTCCATTTCCACGTCACGCTCGTAATCACTGAGTTTATTAACTGCAGGTCTTCTCTGACTGTTCTTTCCCATTTGTCCCATGCATGGAAAAGGTTGTGAGGCACAGACATTCGGATCCTCTACACTATACCTTCGTTGAACCTCTTACTTTGTTTTGCTGGAGTTTTTATTCAATGTTTTAATAATTGGCCTAGTAGTATGTATACATGTATTCACTTTATGTTTTCCCAGTTTTCTGATTTTCTCAATGCTATAGGCTAAGTGCCTAAAACTGTATTTTGGATATAGTGGAGACTCACTAAATATTTTTTGTAATACTGAATTTCTAATGTATCCTCCCCACGAACTCAAAAAGAATTTTTGTATTTCATTCTGAAGAATGAAACCATTGCCAAGCCGGTCCATGTTGTAGCAATTTTTGTGAACTTGTCCATTAACGCCCCCAGTCCTTGCTTTCTTCAGTTCTCTCTGATTTGGTCTTCTAGACTACTTATAGTGAAGTAAATGTGGTTTATTTTTGTGTGTGTGGTTTACTTCATAATCTAAACAAATCTATGTGGTGTATCTTATGAGGCATGTTTTATAAACGAAGAAACTGAAGAGAGAAAGAGTAGCCCAGCACGTTTAGTACTTGGCAGAGGCAGGGCGTGAATCCGGTCAGTTTCACACTGGAGGCTGCTCTCTCAACTACAAGGATATCTCAGAGTAACTTAATGATCCTCATAGAAAAGAGCGGATGTGTAAACCCAATTAACCTTCTGGAAGTGTGTGGTCCAGTGAAAATAGCCTGGACATTTGACTTAGAAGGATGTGGGAGAATTCTGTCTCTGTTATTTACTGTGCGACCCTTTTGCAATGCGGTCGATGCACTACATGATGGTGAATTGTATGCCAACTTAACGGGGCCACAGAGTACCCAGACATTTGGTGGAACGTTCTGGGTATTTCTGTGAGGGTGGTTGGTTTGTTTGTTAGTTGTTTGCTTTTACTGAGATTAAAGTTTTAGTTGGTAAAGCAGATTACCCTTTATAATGTGGATCAGCCTCACCCAAGCAGTTGAAGGCCTGACTAGAACGAAAAGACCAGCCCTCCTCTAAGAGAATTAATTGTCCCACAGGAAGGCTTCTGGCCTCATTTATTGTGAGGCATTGTCTCTCCTGGGTCTCCAGGCCCTTGGCCCATACTGTTGCCTTGCATTTGCCAGCTTCCATAACAGCATGAGCCAATTTCTTATAAATATCATATATATATACACACACACAGACATACACATTCTATTAGTTTCATTTCTCTAAGAACTAATATGTTATCCCTCTTGTAATAAAGTACATTTCTTCCTTGACTAAGTAACAACCAAGCCATATTTGTTGTTATTGATTGTGTGACCCCTGGATGTCACAATCAGAGGTGCTTTCCTCAAAAACATTATCCATTCTGGTTACCTGAAACACCTCAAGAAATTCCTGCCCCTTTATAATGTAGAGTATGTGAGCGATGAAATAAATCACCTCGAAACAAAATGTTGGTAAATAAAATAACTAGGAACTGAACAAAGATCTCACCCCAAACTTTTGTTTTCCTTAGTGATATAAGCTGCTGATCACTTAACATCTCTTCAAAAAATCAAGTATGTATGCTGTAGAGATTTTAATTTTACAATTTAATAATTTACTTTCCTATTTATTGACTAAAAGTCAATGACATAATACGAACCTACTCAGGTGTACATGGACATTTTGCCATTCTATTTACTTCCCTAATACTGGGGACACTGGCCTCTGTGGCACTGGCTGACTTTCTCAGATGTCACATTGCACCGGATTCAGATTTGGCAAAGTGAACTCTCAGAGGTTCTGCTCTTAGAAGGATCGGTATGTAAAGTGTTATTTTTAGAACAAAATCAATACTCCTAAAATGTGATTATTTTGTTTCTTGTTTTAACAGTTCATTATTTGTCTGCCTTTTCAGATTCAAAAAAGAGAAAATAAAACAACCAATTTATAGGAGCATTGCTTATTTGCATATCTCATTTTAAGCTTTTCTAATTGCAATTGAACATGCCCAGATTGTTTATTAGGCATTTATTTTGTTGAAGAACTTTATTTATGTAGACAGTCTTAATAATAAATCTATCCTCAGAAAAGGACGCTAAGTATATCAGAAAATCAACACCTTTTATTTTCCATAATGAATTTTCCTAGTTTTAAAAGTATATCTCCTGGTATTCTGAAACAATTACATGAATTATATAAATTATTCTGCATTATTTTCAAAGGATCATAAAGGGTAATTAAATGTCCTCAGTAATCTTAATAAGATAATTACTTTCAAAAGGTAATAAATCCTTCTTTATCAATGCCTTATCCTTTATTGTCATTCTCAATACTGTATGTGTTTATCTTAAGTAGCATAATGAACACATTACAAATTAATCTGGAATATAACTATTTATTGAGTTATAAATTATATAACTGTCTAATTAATTTAAACATTTATTCAAGAACCTATTTTAAATAAATAGGTCAACATATGGTTGTTGTGAATAGGAACAATGAATTCATCAACACCTACTCTATTAAAACTATATTTAAGAGACTCAGACTCATCATTGTGAACATAGAGAGCAATGCAAAATTGTTAACTAGTGCCTTATTTTGAAAGTTGTCATTTGAAAACACATCTGAATATTGTCTTTTGTTTTAGAAATGATATAGAACAAAACAAAACAAAAAATTGCCTATTTGTTGCTGGGATAGAAATCCTATTGTCTCCATATCAAGTTATAGTAAGAAATGGACTTCCTCACCCCTTTCCAAAGGAAATGGCGTGTTGAAATGAACAGTTCTTTCCCTCTTACTGCTTTCCAAGAGTCAAGTTTTTGCCATATTGGTCAAGTTTACTGAGCAACAACTGCCTGTGTAGGCTGGGTCCTGGTGGGACCCTGCATGAGGGGACCACTCTCAGACTGTGGGACTCAGAGGGGATTACAGCCCAATTAGAGATCTGCCTCAAGATCTGAAGTTAGACCAAAGTCAGAGGTCCTGACTCCAGAAAAATAAATGTGGATATTTCTTGGTAGGTCCCTGGACATGCAGGACTGCTCCCAGATCACAGGGGCCTAGGGCTGGAGCCAGGGTATAGGACTGCTTCAAGACAAGTAGACATATTTAAATACTGCAGATTTGAAACCATTTAAAGAACAAAAATGATGGGATCCTCAGAGAGAGAGTTTACGGGCAATGGATAAAGGGGAAGCATGAGGCGTGGACACATTCTCTAGAGAATGGGAGGTAGGGTAGTTCTAGGATTGTGCTTAGCTCCAGCAGAGGGGGAAACTGGAAAAGGCTGGGAAGGAAGACACAGAGTTCAGGGTTGCAATGAAGAAACATACCTCATTGTATGGAGGGGCATGGACAGGCCTTCTGGGAAAGAATAATTTCATGAAAGTGATGAACAGCTGTGTGAAGGGAACAGGTTGTGTAAATCATCAAGAAGTTTGCAGGCTTTTAGAGCTGCTCCACTAACTGGTGTGCAGGAAGAAGGAAGCCAGGACTCATGGATGTGTTTATAACTAGTGTGCTAGATACTCTGACCCTGGACCACATGGGGAAAGCAGAATTTGGGTTAGGATAATACAGATGTCTAGTTTTTCCACAATGGTTTGAAGCCACGCCAAATCCTGATGAAGCAGTGGTTGACTCCTGATTTCTTCTTTGACTCATTGGTTGTTCATAAACCTGTTGTTTAATTTCTCATATTTGTGAATTTTCAGCTATTCCTCATCAATGATTTCTTTTTCATACCATTGTAGTTAGAAAAGATACTTGATATAATTTCAAACCTCTTAAATGTGGTAGGATTTGTTTTATGAACTATCATATGAACTAGACTGAAAAATGTCCCTGGTGAACTTGAAGAATGTGTATGTATTCTGTTGCATTTGGACAGGATATTCTGTATACCCCGTATGTCAGTTAGGCTTATTTAGTTAAATGTATGGTTCAAGTCCATTTACTTGTTGATTTTCCCTCTGCATGAATTATTTATTCTTGAAAGTTGGGTATACTCATGATGCTGTGTTACAGGGAAGAGTCTTTTTCAACCTTTGATTTTTTTATTCTATGAAATACATGAGTATCATAGTAATATATCCTTGTTTTTTACTTATTAACCCTTTGCCAGTTGCAGGGATTTTTTTTTTTTAAGATTTTATTTATTTTTAGACAGAGGGGAAGGGAGGGAGAAAGAGAGGGAGAGAAACAGCAATGTGTGGTTGCCTCTCACATGTCCCCCACTGGGGACCCAGCCCCTAACCCAGGCATGTGCCCTGACTGGGAATCGAACCGGGATCGCTTGGTTCCCAGCCCGCACTCAATCCACTGAGCTACACCAGCCAGGACAGTTGCAGGGATTTTTAAAGTGGAAGAAGGAGGGTGCACACAGTATAAAGGAAATTATTTCTACACCATTTTTGCAATATATATCAAATTAACCCTATTTGATAAATACATGTGGAATTTATTCAATTTTACCTGTGTTCCAAAATGCAAATGCAAGAACACTTTTTACATAATTATCATAGCAAAGCATATAAAAACTAGCACTTAGAGGATTGAATACTATATTCTCCTTTTAAAAGTATAGATAAATATAAATAAAATATATAATTCTAGAACCATGTCTATATTTAATTTCTGTGCAAAAATCATCACATTGAAAAGTAGTATAAGTAGTAAGGTTTGGGAAACTGTTTCCGTCATTTTTCATGTATCTTGTAGTCTTACTTGCATATATGTTTCAGTAAATATGAGTAATTCTATAAAATTTTTATTAAGATTTAATACAAATACACAGAAATGCATAAGACATATACTCATGTGTTCAATTACCACAAAGTAAATATATCTGTGTCACAACTACTCAGATCACTAACTAAAATATTACCAGTATTGTAAAATCCTCCATCCGGCTGATATCTAATAACTATTCCTTCTCTCATTCCCAAAGTAGTAATTCATAACATAACTTTCTTTGCTTGTGTTGTATAAATTCAATCTTCATTATGCATTTTTTTGTCTAGCTTCTTTTGTATAATTTTATTTCTGAGATAAATCCAAGGAAAAATCTTTGGAGCTATAGTTCTTATATCTTATTGCTCAGTAGTATTGCATTGTATGAATTTTCAATTATCAATTTATTCTATTGTTCATGACTAAATTTTTTCCACATTTGGCTTTTAGAAATATGCTGCCATGAACATTCTTATACATACTATTTGCACGTATGCATAGATATTTTTGGCTATATATTTAGAAGAAGTGATGCATCATATTTTGTGTTTACTGTTTAACCATAGAAAATATTGCCAGTTGAAAGTGGGAAGCAGGGGTGGGTGGGCCAGGGGAGGGTTGTGGGGGAAAGTGGAGACAACTGCACTTAAACAACAATAAAAAATAAATAAAAGTAGACCTATAATAGAAAGAAGAAAAGAAAATGCTGCCAAATGTTTTTCCAAAGTGCATTGTTTATAAAAGTTTATACATCCATTAGGACTCAAGAGTGTTCTCACTGCTTCTGTTGTCATTTGGTATTGTCACTCTTCAATTTCTGACATTCTAGCATGCATTCAGAAGTAGCCAATTACTGTTTTAATGTGCATTTCCTTGATGACTCATGATGCTGAGTACTTTTTAAACGAATTATTGACTTTTTGGCTATCCCCCATGTGAAATTGCTATTTGAGTCTCATGACAATGTTTAATTGTCTTTTTGTTATTATTTGTGGGAAAGTCAGTTATATGTATCGCAAATATATTTACTTATATATGCACTGCTAACAAAATTCTTGTTTTATTTCTCAAATGTTAAACATAATTACTTTAAAATGCTGTCTGAAATCTCTATTATCTGAATCCCTAACAGGTGTGTTTTTTTTTGGCCCACTGATGAGCATTAAGGGAAGTCAGACAGGATTAAATAGTTAAGTCTGACTCTGAAGCCTGAGGAGGGGGGATATTTTAAAGAAATAGAGCCCAAAATAGTAAAGGAACAAGATAGTAGGGTGATTTTTGTTCTTTAAACCACAGATTTGAAAGGAAACAAAATATAAAAGCAATATAATGAAATATAATTAGGGTCTGATGAGACTTTTCTGGGACTATACCATTTTGGATTATTCTATCAATAGACCACACCCCTGATCCTACACTTCTTACGAAAATGAAATTACAGTGATGGACAGGAATGGTTACTTAGACATAGAGTCAATACAATTATGTTGTAGTTCCATTTTTTCTAAGATCTGGATGCAAAATCGGTAGAGCCTTTGTCAGAGATAAAAGAAAATAATAATATATATATTTGAGCATATTTGTTTCTAAGAGCTTTTGGATTTTGCTAGCCTATTGCATTTCCCACTGATCAGAGCAAGTTAGTACGGTTAGCAAACAATGAAGATAGACATTTATATGTTCTCCCTGTTATACTCATCAGAACAACTTTGTTGGAGCAACTAATGCCTGGGAGAGCCTAGACTCTTTAATGACTTCCTGCACAGCATAATTTTGACTGAACTGAGAGTTGTTTGGACAGACAAATTGGGGATAACTCTTCCCACCCTCATCGCTCCTCTTGCAGATGTGGCCTGTCCAATATGGAGATTACAAAGAGACATTATCAATGCCCTGGCTGGTGTAGCTCAGTGGATTGAGTGCGGGCTGGGAACCAGAGGGTTCTGGTTCAATTCCCCGTCAGGGCACATGCCTGGGTTGCGGGCTGGGTCCCCAGTGAGGGCCATGTGAGGGGCAACCATACATTGCTGTTTCTCTCTCTCTCTTTCTCCCTCCCTTCCCCTCTCTCTAAAATAAATAAATATTTAAAAAATATATAAAAAAAAACAGAGACATTATCAAAAGACTTAACATTTGAATTATCATACAATATTTACTGTTAACAATTAATAATAACTGATCACTTGTGAGATTGTAATTGCCTAAGGAATTTAGACCAGCTGTTTCTCAGGAAGATTAGAATTAGTTTCCTACAGAAATGTCTTGGCAGATGTGAAGGACAAATTATAAAAACGGTTGAGTTCTTTTGGAGATTTTATGGTTGTCACACACACACACACACATGTACACCTATATGTATACATGCATGCATATACATAAACACTTGTGTGTATATATACATGCACATACATATATACATGTATGTATACATATATGGTTTATGTTGGAGAAGCTGTAGAATTATAGAACAATTAAGAAGATAACACAGGCCCTCATCATATATTCCACACCAGCTCTTCCTGTTAACATCTGGCAGTAGAATAATATTTATATTAGAATTACTGAATCAATACTGATATGTTATTAATTAGTTTTCACACTTTCTTCAAATTTCCTTAGTTTTTATTCAAGGTCCTTTTGGTTTTTTAGGATCCACTTTAGGATACCACATTCCGTATATCAATAGTCGCGTGATTTTAGGCTCCTCTTGACTATGATGGTGAAAATGGCCCTTGTTTCTGTTGACCTTGATAGTTCTACAAGGCAGTTTGGACAAGTAGTGAGACATGTACAAAATGTCCCTCAACTGGGATGTGTCTCATGATTGATTTTCTTGCCCTCAGATGAGATTTGCACATTCTCGACCACAGAGATACAGTTCCATTTTATTTCACTGGATCAAAGGCATACAGTAATAACCTGACTTCCCATTTGAAGTGAAACCTGTTCACACGACTGCGGAGCCACCGGCAAATGCCTCAGATTTCCTCACTGTAAAGTAACTTGTCTTCCCTCTCTGCATAACATACTCTTCGGGAGGAAGTCACTGTGTACAGCGCACGTTTAAGGGATGGAGAATTATGCTCTAACTCCTTGAGGATGAAAGAGTTACAGAAATAACTTGGAATTCTTCTACCTCATGTATTTATTTATTGAATTGTTAATTTCATTCAAGTTAGTTCATGGTTGTCTCAGTTAGATTTACCCTTTAATACTAATTTTTATTGACTAAATTGTTTTATTTTTGTATATTGAGATTGTTTTTAGTTGACAACTGTGTCCTTTGACATACTCCCGTGACTGTGGGGGGTTAGGGGGCTATATGCATGTGTATTTGAGCACTTCATTATTTTTTGGTACTGTGAGATGCTCCTGGTATATATTATATATTGTCTGCCCTAGGATTAGAATCAGCTATTCTTCCCAAGAGCCCTGGTTTCTTTTATTGAAACATGGTATTAGAAACCAAGCTCTGGGTTCAAGGTGTGCCAATTGCTATTGAGTACTGTTGCTTCTGGGCCCCCCTCAGCAGATAGAGCAAGAAAGTAGATATATGAGCCCATACACACAAACACACACACCTATAGTAATTTCTATACTTAATAATCTTTATCTTTAAGTTAAATACGCGTTTATTCCTACCTCCAACTCTAATCTATTGCCACGTAAGTCACTTTATGATCTTTCCTTTGCTTATCTGTAAAGTCCTACTTCAACAGTGAGAAACCTGACTCCTATCATTCACTATTCATTTACTTAATTGTTCAATTCCAGAAAACATTTAGAGCAGAATCAGAATTGTTAATCCACACTCATTTGGGAAATCACTTTCAATTACACTAAAGTGCTTATATGTAACTTCTTTTACATTTCATCTTATAGAACCACTCATTTCCAAAGTTACTTAGGTCAGCATCCCTCCCCCCACTACCACCACCATGCCCTTCCATGAAGTTGTTTATACTTTATAATACAGTGAGATTATTTTATTACATTCTGCTTTCTGTCCTGGAATACCCTGACCTTCTAAATAATCTTTTCAAAATCGGTGCTCATTAATGTTTTCTCTTTGTGCTGCAAAGAACTGTGATTTTAGATACATGCGTAGTCTTACTAGTCAGTTAGGTCTGTAGACAAGACAGAAAATAAAGTGTATCATTGTTTGTAAGCCCTCCTAACAATGTGCTGTGGGCTGTGAATGCATTTAGGAACTTTGGTTAGTATTTGTCCATCTAGTTGGAGGAAAGCATCCTTGATACTGGAATTACTTTCATATTTGTATTTCCAATGAAATTCTACCTGACTGATGTTATTGATTATATTGTTGAGTTAATGGTATTTCTAAAAGGGTATAGTATTGTTTTGGTACATATGTTTGTTTAATTATGTAAGTGGTGTTGTACAAAGCATCTCATTATTTTATCAACACAGTTTATAGGCTTTATTCCTTTTAATATAGATCAGCTAGATCACTGGTGCCAATTATTCCATTGTCTCTTAGATTGTTTCTGAATTAATAATTATAAGTGATGATGAAATAAACAGTTATATGTATATATATTTTTTTCTGATAGTTTTACACACAGTTGAGTGTTTTTTGTACAGTTATAGATTTTTATTTCAGTAATTATATCTAGGTCATTTTTATACTATTACCATTAACATATGAACACTCATTTTTTTCTCTGCATCCTTGATATTGTTTGTCATTATCTCATGTTGTATGAATAGCACTCATAATTTTTTTTTCCTACCACATCTATGCTTTTTTTCCTGGTGACTCATTTCTCTCTCACACATACCAATAGTTTTGCAAGAGAAACAAAGGTGAAAAATGTTTAGATTTATGCTATTTTTCCTTCTCTCTAGGATCTTGACTCATATCCAGGCAACCAATTTGCTGCTTCACCATCAAAAAACTATTTTTGTATCCAGCCATTATAAATCTTCAACAGGGAGGGTCCATGTAATGCAAGCAATTCCACTGTAGCTGGAATCAGAAGTCAGTAGTGATGCATACCTCTTCCTTTTTTCCATTCCCTAAATTGATTTTGACTCTCTTAAAGAAGAAAACCGATGCATGGAGAAAAATGAAGAAGATAGAGAAGAATCAAAGATAAGAAGGAAGGTAACAGGAGATCTCTACAGACTTCCTCAGTGAGGATGCAGGTTTGGGATATTTCAGTTCTTGGAAAGCAAATACCCTATTCTAAGCTTATTAAGTGAAGCTTAGACTTTTTTTTTTTTTCAGGAGAACAGGAGAGATTATGAAATATGTGGAAAACTCAAGGACTAGCAGAAGTCAAGGGTACTGACTGACATGGAGAAAGCCTGGCTGGAGCCCTACCTTTTGCTTTTCTAGAGATCATTGCACTGTCTCTTGTTCGGTTTGCAAAGGCTCAGAAAAGAACAGTGTATGTATGGGCTGAGCTCAATCCACAAGTTGATTGAAATGACAGGCAACTAGGAGTTATCCTTTTGTGAAAATGCACATGTATGCCCTTCTTTATGACGACTTCAGATGGATGTGCAAGCGATATAACTCTTACATTTTGTCGGTAACTCAAGTGATATATTTTGTGCCTCCATTTAGACAAAGTAACAAAAATAGCCTCAGTCATATTAACTGTCTATCACTGTCTTTCCTCTCATGGTTATCTTTCCTGTGTAACTAAGTAGTAAAAACTTATGAGAAAATTTCAGTTTTTCTCAGTTGTGTTTGGTCCACATCCATAGCCAAATGAATTTGTCCTTTATCACATTTTAAGTCTGCTCTTGGTCTAACAACGTAATTGTGTAATTGGGGGTTCTTTCTCCATTGGCAACTACTCCAGTGCTGTCACTGGCTCTGTCTCTTCCTTACTGGCCCTTGGGAAATTCTGGGTCGTCTTAGAAGTCCAGTGATTCTTCGTACACCCCTATGAGCAAGGCAGCAATCTGTTCCCCAATAGTCTGAATTGGAAGTACAATTGTGATAAGTCGTTACTTATGTTACCTGAGCAAACTGTGCCACCCTCTTTGATCTACTGCTTTTCTATTGGTTCTTCCAAAGTATAAGGGAAAAAAGTTACTTCTTATCCTGGGTCTCATTCTGAAAGTTTTATGAAGACAAGCCTTACTATATTAGGGTTTTGAGATATACATATCAAAATATAATGGATCAAATAGAATAAATACAATTGGTCAAACATGATACAGATTCATCTGTTGTTTATGTTAAATAATGTTATACCTTCTTGGATAAAGTTCAATTTGCAGAAACTAGAAAAGTTTGCCTAAAAAAGTAGGGTTGTGGAACAGAATTATTAGGTGTTATCTTAAAGTCATAATTTATCTAATAATTAACAACTTATTGGAGAAAGGGGGGCATATCCTGTAATAATAACTTTTACAGGAACACTAGTAGGGATCTGTGATTTAACTAAACTAGCAAATCTCTTAATTAATCATATATATGGTGGCCTAAGGTGTATGCAAAGACACTGAATATGGGGAAGAAATGATCAAACAAGTCACTAGAAAAACATATTGAATTGCAGGGAAGGATAGTTTTGAATGGCATATGAATGAGACAGAAATAGCCCTTGCTCATGCAAAATGGATATGTGGGCAAAGAAGAGAAAGGAAACAGTGTAACTTTTGAAATATTAATCAACACCGTTTTTATCTTCCCGATTTCCCAGTTCTACCCTCAGCCAATCTCATGCTTCTCTTTCTGTCTTCATCTTTTCACTATTGTAGTAATCTAGAATGTCTCTGATCCTTGTTCTGGAAGGAATAGCTTATTTCAGGAACACCCCCCCCCCAAAAAAAAAA
>PVJI01021831.1:0-26394 GCA_004026765.1 Micronycteris hirsuta
CTACAACCAAGAATAATCTATCCAGCAAAACTTTCATTTAGAATGGAAGGGCAGATAAAGTGCTTCTCAGATAAGGTCAAGTTCAAGGAGTACATCATCATGCAGCCTCTACTATATGAAATGTTAAAAGGTTTTATATAAGGACTCAGGAGCAAAGGCACCGAGGCCAGATCAGCTACCGGGGAATTCAGATCAGTCACAGCCAAGACGCTTGTCAGGTAAGCAAGCAAAATACAACCAGAGAAACAAAATAGAACCAGAGACATTGAAGTTTAGAACATTCTGGAAGTAACCAGAGGGGAGGGGGAAGGGGAGAAGGGGTAAAGGGTATTCAGGAGCTGCTATAAAGGACACATGGACAAAACCAAGGGGGAGGGTGGAAGCAAGGGAGGGAGGTGGGTTTGCCTGGGGTGGGGGGGAGGGTAAATGCAGACAACTGTAATAGAACAACAATAAAATAATTAAAAAAATAAATAAAATATAGGAAAAAAACAACAAATATCTTCTAACAAAGAAGAGTCCAGGACCAGATGATTGCACTGATGAATTCTCGCAAACACTTACAGAATTAATGCCAATCCTTCTTAAACACTCACAGAAATTTGAAAAGAAGGGAATGCTTTCAACCTTATTTTACAAGGCCAACGTTACCCTGATACCAAAACCAAACAAGGAAACTGCAAGAAAAGAAAATCACAGTCTGTGATGAACATAGATGCAAAAATTCTCAACAAAATATACTAGCGAGCCTAATTCATCAGCACATTAAAAGGATTATACACCATGATCAAGTGGGATTTATCCCTAAGATAAAAGAATGTTCAACAAATGAAAATCAATAAATATGATACAACACATTAACAAAATCCAGGATATAAAACATATCATCAGAGTAGATGCAGAAAAAGGATATGACAAAGTACAATACCCTTTCATGATTAAAAAAAAAAAGCCTCTCCATAAATCAGGTATAGTTGGAATGTACCTGAACAAAATAAAGGCCATATATGACAAGCCCACAGAT
Organism: Micronycteris hirsuta; assembly: GCA_004026765.1. Lineage (NCBI taxonomy): Eukaryota > Metazoa > Chordata > Mammalia > Chiroptera > Phyllostomidae > Micronycteris > Micronycteris hirsuta. The sequence continues at coordinate 1,025 of PVJI01021831.1, forward strand.
AACATCATACTTTAAGGGTGAAAAGATAAACGGTTTAAAAAAAAAAAAGAAGATATCATGGAGAAAACCTTCTTCTCTGATTTACTTTTTATCTCGTCTTCTTTTTTCATTCCCACAGCACCCAGAATTTTTTTTCTGTAAAAGGTTATTTATAGTGTCCTGTGACTAACACAGTTATAAACATCTTTAAACAAAGGAGTTCTATGTAAATTTAAGAAACATCACTTGGTTATTTTTAAAAACAGTTTGTTGTACCTCTATAGTGAAATATCCAAAGCGGGTAAACTCTAGAGCAGACTCCTGTCCAGGAGTGGCATCTTCTCTCTCCAGTGCTGTATAACCCAGGTCCCCACAGAGAGCTGGCTGTAAAAGAGACGACAATATTTTTCACAGCGATAAAGTCACAACCTATTTCCTTAGAAGAAATAGACTTATGTACTTACATAACCATGATATAAGACAGCTAGTCACATTAGAAGGAAGATTTTTATTTTCTTTTGCGTTGTGTTGTATTGCTTTGTTTTAGGATGGGTTCCCCTAGAAAGCAGAGCCTGAGATAAGAACCTCTGTGCAAATAAGCTTATTTGGGGGACATGATACCAAGAATAGAGGTGGATGATTGACAAATTTCCATATACAGTGCATTGATCACTGATCTGACCATCTGGGGCTCAACCCCACTGGGAATGTTGAAGAGCCCTAATGAATGAGCTTCAGAATTGTCTTCCCTAGGGATGTACTAGCTCTTGTCCTCCACTGGCTAAGGGTTGCCCTGTAGTGTGTGACCATCTGGCACATCCAGGCAATGCATGAGGTACAGGGGACTCATGGTAACCAAAAGGACAGAAAGCACAAAATATGTGGTGTATCTGAGGCAGGCACTATCAGATTTAAACTGCACAAAGCCAGATGTTTCAGAGAAAAAAGATGGGCAAAAGTATGAGAGCAGTGGCCAGTGTGGCTCAGTTGGTTTGAGCTTCACCCCTTGCACCAAAAGGTTGTGGGTTTGATTCCCCGTTGGGGCACATATCTGGGTTGCGGGTCTGATCCCCAGTCAGGGTGCATACAAGAGGCAGCTGATAAATGTTTCTCTCTCACACCAGTCTATCTCTCTCTCTGTCTCTCTGCCTTCCTCTCTCCATGGAAAAAAAAAATGAGTATGAGAAAGGGCACAAGAGGTGGTTGGTTTTCTGTTGGATCTATTTTCACTCACCAAAGTGTTGCCTTTTCACAAGCCCTGTCTCCAAAACAACATGGAGAGCAGAAAAAATCTTAACTAGACCTACAAAGGTAGAAGAGCATTGGATGAAAGCCACTGAGAAAAAGATATAGTATTGCAGAACATTTGGCAAACAATTTCAGCAAACAAGTTGACAGATGCAAATATTTACACTTGTATATCACTGATTCCACTTGGGGGAACAACTCATGTATTTTTTTTTAAATAGTGCATGATCTTATAAGGATCTGCTATTTTATAGCCAAGAAAGCTCCTAAAAGCAAATGTGGTATTCATGGACATTTATACAAAATCATAAGAATCAATTTTTTTTTCAAAAGGGAGAAAAATAAGTTTATCCTAAGCAGGTGGAAAAATCAGCATAAACTTGATGACAGATCCTAGTGACTTCTCTTAACAAAGAGGAAAATGGCAGATTCCTGTCTTCAGTTTAGACTCTGTCTCCACATCACGAAACACGTGTTATGTAGTAAAAGTTTTGGTTGAAGTATCAGTTTTTTAAATTTGAATGAAATAAAATGATAAATTGTCTCCCAGTCCATATCTCCAAGGGGGAAAGCTGGAGGAAAGAAATGTGAACATTTTCCATGTAAAAGGCAAGATAGAAACCCTTAAGAAGGGGAGAAACATCAGAGAAACGGATGAGAACCTGCAAGGACCCAAAAGTGAGAAAGAAAAAAAAATTGCTGCTTATCCTTAATCACAAGTGACTTATTTAAATAGACAAAACGACAGGCTGACCTCCATCTATTTTAACTGCCAAATCCTATCAGCAGGGTTTGATTACCTCCCAAGACCACCTTCCTGGGGGCCTCTCAGGCCTGTCCTGAGACTCCCTGACATCCCTCCCTCCATCCAGAAATCCAGAATTCTTCTAAGGAAGTGTTTCTGGCCATTAAATCAATTGGAGTTGAACCCACATCCTAGAAGTTGACAGGACAATTTATTAATGTGCTCTATAACCAAGTCTGGATTTTTTAAAAAAAGAATTTGCACATACCTTTTCTCCTTCCTTTTTTAAAGTTTTACAACCTATTAGTATTGTTAAGATCTATATCTGAAGGAAGAGAAATAGCAGTTTCTGGCCTAGAATTTCCTGTTTTTAATTTAAAGAAATTCATCTTTTATTTCAAACACAAAATTACAAGGAATGAAGCCCTGGGGAAAGTTAACTAAAATTATGCCTCTGAGTTAAAAAGGAAGAAAACTCAAGTCAGTATAAAACAGCAGATATATTTTTTGCAACTATGTAATTAAAAAGAGCTAAATGAAGTAGTTCCTTCAAATTAAAAAAGTCACACTCCTATATTCTTATATTCCAGACTTTTAGAAAGAGATAAACAAATAATTAACTTATGATTGTGTAATGGAATTGTTTTCCAGGTAAAATAAAGTGTATGTTTGTGTGTGTGTGTGTTTTGTATCCAGAATAACAGAATTTATTATAATGCCTCTTAATTTTCCCAAAAATTAGAATTGGGAAGGCAGATACAAATACCTATAAATACTTTAAAACTAAATAAATCTGCCACCCATTGATTATGTAAAATTGTTTTCTATCAATTTTAGTACAAAATCCAAAATAAGACAAATTATTTTATGTATCAATGAACATTTTTAAAGACATATATCTTTGCATATCAATCTAAGAGGTGTTTTGAGTTTAATTTTCAAGAAGCTTGCTCTGAAATAAGAAATTCATTTTCTGAAGCATTCAAACATATGTGCTTAAACTTTTCTGTGAATTCAATTCTAGCAATCCCAGGCATTAATTGGATAATTGGAATCTCTTAAATCAGCAGTTCAGGCTGCCCTTTCTAGTTCCAGCTGTTCTCCAGAGCAAGGAAAAGCTCTTAGACAATGATATAATGCCATCCTATTGCTTTAGTCTTGCCTAAAATACATTATCCATGGACCATCATGATTTTTTCCTTATGCATACAATTTAGCATTCTAGGCATTAATCTCTGTTGGATTAACAAAGAAAACACTTCATATTAAAGCAATGAAAAGTTGTTTATGTTCTAAATGATGAAAAGGAAATTCTCCCATATTTTAACTTTTCATGTCCCTGGTCGGTAAAGAAAACATCCCAAGATAAAATGACATTTCAATTATCCTAAGTAAAAAGAGAGGAGGGAAAACAGACACTCTTACACACACACACACACACACACACACACACACACACACACACACACATACACGGGAAACCACAATATATCCTATGTGGACCTGAGGGTGTTTTCTTTGTTCTTTTGGTTCAAGATGAAACAGCTGTTCATTGTTTAAAATAGCATCTTGCATTTAGATCTTTTTCGCGTCAAAAGGAAGCCATCTTATCCTTCCAGTTTGCTAACATTAGAGAGGAGTAAACACTCATTTCCTACATATATTATTTATATTGCAGACTTGTGAACTTTTGCATCCAGTGTCAGACTGACCCTCTCCTACTAGGTTTTGAACCTTCCTTCCCCTGACCCCATCAACAGACCAGAGTAACCTGAAGGTCATCTTTTCCTTTTCATTTTTCAAAAACACGTTTCCTTATTACAATCCAGAAGCACTAACCCAAGGGTTGCTCCCATAAAAGGTAGAGATGGCAGTTATTTTATGACATATTATCAGTGGGCTGATATGAGTGTCTCAAAAGAAACTTAATGGTGGTAAAATCTTTACAAGGGTCTTATGTTTCTACCCCTTCTCTCTCTGAGCCCAAGATTCTGTTCATGCCTGCCAATTTGATTTGAAAACCATGTCTGCAATTTTTAAAAAAAGATAACACTTCATAACTAGCAGTTCTCAAACTGTTTAATCTAAGTAGCTTGAAACATGCTTGCAGACTCTTAAAACAAAAAGGCATAAAGATGTATCTCTTTCAAATGGATCCTTTAAAATAAATCCTCTGCCCTTAACTTAGGGAAGGTTTTGAAACCTGCTCCATTAAAACTGAACGATTGACTTAGGTTCAATGAAATCTGCACCCAGCTCAACTCCTTTACTAGTAAAAAACTAAGTGTCTATCAAATTAAAATGCAAAAATAAAAAAAATCCTAGAATATAATTAGCAGCAAATAAGGAGAAATCCAGAAATTCTTCTTGCACATATTCAGGTGGGATTGCAGAAAGACCATAAAAGGATTACTCTATAAATTAATTAATTAATTAATAACATATATGTTATACAAATAGTGCCAAGACCTACATTCACATTCTAAACCCCTTTACTAGAATGTTAAAATCTAGAAAACAATTATATAATTTAAAGAACAAAATTTGGCCCTGGCTGCTGTAGCTCAGTGGATTGAGTGTGGACTGGGAACCAAAAGGTCCTGGTTCGGTTCCCAGTCAGGGCACATGCCTGGGTTGCAGCCCAGGTCCCCAGTGAGGGCCATGTGAGAGGCAACCATACATTGCTGTTTCTCCCTCTCTTTCTCCCTCCCTTCTCCTCTCTCTAAAAATAAATAAATGAATAATATGTATTAATTGATTAATAACGTATATATGTTATTAATAGAAATACAAATAGTGCCAAGACCTACATCCACATTCTAAACCCCTTTACTGAAATGTTAAAATCTAGAAAACAATTATACAGTTTAAAGAAAAAAATTTGGCCCTGGCTGGTGTAGCTCAGTGGATTGAGCGCCAGTTCGATTCTCAGTCAGGTCACGTGGCTGGGTTGAAGGCTAAGTACCCAGTACGGGGCGCATGAGAGGCAACCACACATTGATATTTCTCTCACTCTCTTTCTCCTTCTCTTCCCCTCTCTCTAAAAATAAATTTAAAAAATCTTTAAAAAATAAAATAAAGAACAAAATTTGGAAGTAAACTAGTCATAATCCATCAATTTACAAATAAAAAAACTGAGGCCCATAGAGATTAAATTTCTGGCCATGGTAGATTAATAAGATTTTGTTATTTGTTTAATTAAATACATAATTTCTCTACCACTCTCCTGAATAAGAGAGAGACTGGGACACTGGGAAAAGTCTAGCATAATTAGAATTATCAATTTAATTTTTAAAAAATTAACATCAAGATTGAGATTGAATTGATTATTTGTCCTAGCTTAGTTAAAACCAGAACAGCTAAATGATAAGGGTTTTTTTCTATGCTTGTTTTTCAATTACTTATTTCAATTCATGTAGGACACTCTTAAACATCATATAATTCCCCTAATAAATTATAGGAAAAGATTTTGTTCATTATTCCATATTTCCTGCCTGCTTTGAATATGTATTCATTCAAATGTAGCTTTCATGTCCTCTAAGCATCTCTATAAAGCCATTTCTTTTCTCAACAAATGATCTGAATTTTATCTCCAGACATATTAGGACTTTGTGAAACATGAATATGACAATAGTCAAAAGAGAATGGGAAATTCATTTCAAAAATTATTTGTAACCTTTCCCTTTTCCCCATCTCTAAATACCAGTTTTCTTCTGTCTAGTAGTGCTGGGTTCCCTATTTCTCAACTTGACTGCTAAGAAAATGGAGAAGTATCTAAAAGAATGAGCTGTGTCTGAGATCCGGCTGGTTCCCACCCTTTGGAGACCCTGTCTCGCCCACGCAAGTGGCACTTCATAACCTTATTTCCACTGACATTTTTTTTGAATCTTAGAAAAACTAGGCACTAGGAAATATGTACCCCCCTCACCCCCAGGATCTTGAATTTACCCAATCAGGCCTTACTCAGCAGCTCAGTGTCTTAATGACCCTGGCAAAATGACATGGGTCATATTTTCACATGGATGAACTATTCCTGAACAATTTCTCCAGTGTGTGAGGCACAAACAGGCTTTTCTTCCACATCAGGCATGCATGTCTTCCCCGCCTCTTGCTTTTTAACAAACATATGTATTGTGGCCAGTGCAAGAGAAATTCTATTACCCATTAATGTTTGAGTTTTTTTCCTACTCCCCCCGTCCCCACCCCCTTCAGATGTCTCTCTCTCTCTGTTTCTCTCTCCTCCTCTTTCTCAATATTTAAAGATTTCAAAAAAGTGAAAGACCTCTACCCTAATTTTTTTAACTATAAAATTGGATAAAATTATGTGTCCAATTTTATTTTCTCTTACATTCTTTCTTCTACATAGGAATTTGGGGCAAGAAGTATCAGTTACCACAGTCATTTTGGCCCTTAAAAATATGTACCTTCCTCACCCCTGGAAGAGATCATTTCTGTTTGGGGCTACTTTGTTTCATTAAATACCAAGGTTGGAGCTGAAAGTGGGGCCCAATCCAAGTTAAAATCCTAGATATAGCTATACTATAACTATAGCTAGACCTGTTTTTTGTAAAGAGTGGCCTCACCAAATAATTTCCATATCTACCACTTGGTTACTAAGTAACTTCACATGCTATATTGCACTATTGCACATAGCAGATAATCTACAAACATTGTCAAATGAATGAATAAGTGAACAAGGAATCAGACCAGCAGGAATTTCATTTTTTCTTATTTATTTTGTCATACTCCTTGTTTATTCTTCATAAATTTAAGTAACTAGAAAATATTTCTTCTGGGAAAAAATATTTAGTTCTTGAAAGGGAGAGCTAGTGTAATATATGTCCCTGGAAGTCAGATTGTTTACTCCTAAAAGCAATTAAAAAGAAAAATTTCCCGTGATGTTAGAGAAAATTTGTTTCAAAATATCATCAATCAGGAGCTCACATAGCGCATGTACTTGATGATTTGACTTTGCTGTCATTCAATGGGTCTGTTCACAAACTCATCTTGAAATTCCTCCTAATGTCAGCATGATCAATGGGAAACTGGCCCACCAAATCATCGATATACATGGAAAAGAAAAGATAGTTGCCAGCTCTATGAAAAATTGACAATTCCTCCCCAAAGGCAATTTTTGTGAAAAGTTTGAAGGATCACATGGGCCCATTTCTTGGAAAGAAATTACAAAGTGTGAAATCTAAGTGATGATACTGAAAAAAGAGCCTCAAGAAATCTATTTTCTACAGGGAGGAGAGGATTTGGGGGACTGAGTGAAAGAGGTGAAGGGATTAAGTACAAATTGGTAGTTACAATATAGTCATGGGGATGTAAAGTAAATATAGTCAATAATAGTCTAATAACTCTGTATGGTGCCAGTTGGAGGCTGGAAATATCAAAGGGAAAACTACATAAAGTATATGATTGTCTAATCACTAAGCTGTATACCTGAAACGAATACAAAATAAAATTGAAAGTAAACTGAAAAAATAGAAGAAATGTATTTCCTTTTTCCAGCTATGCTATAATCATTAGTGTGTTCTGTTTCAAGTGTGTCTGGGGTTTATTTTCTGAATATAGTCATTTGCATCTTTTATGAAACAATCCCCTTGATAGGTTTCCCATCATCAGTTTAATGATCGAAAGTTTATGACTCTCTGAAGGCCCGGAACATTGGGAAGTGCTTTCATATCAGTGGTATAAAAGAAGGAAAGATCACATTTTTGTTGGCTAAAATCAAAGATATGCTTTAATGGCACATCGTGTTTTCTCAATACCAACCCTACCGATGAGAGACTTTCTAACTTTTCCAGAACAAGTATGAGCACAATCTAATTATTTCCCAATGATAAAAACAAAATGATTGTTGGAATACAATATAAATTGCATTATTCAAGAAGCCAATTAATTCTTTCCCACATTTTTCAAGACAAAGGGATATAGTCTGTCTGATGAATCATGTAAAATAATCTGAGAACTTTTAAGGCGCTGCCCTAAAATATGCAGATCAAGAAAAAAGTTTAATGTTTCATTTCAATGTTTATTTCCATTCTAGTAGTTTGCTACTGCTTTCTTTTTACTAATAACATAAATTTGAGGCTCAACTTCACTCCTCCAGGTAGTTATAAATTGTCACAGGAGTTCAGAAGTTGGTATGATGGTAACAACTGCTTGTCCCTATTTCTTAACTATACATCTCTTAGCCAAAATGACCAGGTTGACACGGAATCAATGAAAGCACACAGCAGTCGTTTTGTAAGTGCAAGATAAGGTGGTTAACACAGGTGCTTTGTGTTACCCTTCAACTCCCACCTCACATTTACATCAAAATGTTTTCAGAACACTCGTTATCAGGTGAGAGGGAAATTGCTCACTGCCCGAGGTCACCATCATCTAATTCTCAGACAGCCACATAGAACATCATGCAGTGGCCTTCTAGAGTTTTACATGGTGGTAAACACAATGACTAGATTCCACAGATATGACTTCTGAAGACAGATCACAGCAAGGAAGTGCTGGGGCCCTTCTTCCACAATGCCTGCCGCTAGGCACTCCCTGGGATGCTAGAGTAACTCAGAAGACCCTCTTGAGAAAGTCACTCTGGGTTCCTGTCTCCTCATCTATAAAATGATGTCTAGGCTATTAGGTTATATATGCAGAGTATACTATGTGTAGAGTCACCAGAAACAGAAATTTATGCACCATACAGTTTCATTTTCTTTCAAAAGTCAAGAATAAGTATACAAGGTCTGTCCAGAAAACTTCCAGCCTTTGTTAATATAACAAGAACAGTTTGCGCGACATTGATGTAATCTAGCAGCCAAGGAGCGTGGACTGGAATGCATGCATGAACAATGACAACTTCACTATACTAAACAGTGGGGCCAGTAGACACGTTGAGTGAGCATGTGTTCTGTGTGGCTGTTGCATTAAAAATAACTGCATGAGTAGAGCAATAAATCTGCATCAAATTTTGTGTTAAGCTTCGACATTCCTCCGATGAAATTACTCTGATGATTCAGAAGGCTATGGGCAACAGGTGATTGGCAGCTTCATCAGGACAAAGTGCTCACTCATGCATCATATCTCGTGTTGAGTTTTTTGGTGAAACATCAAATCACTCAGGTGACTCAGCTCCCCTACAGCCCCGATTTAGCACCCTGTGACTTCTGGATTTTCTCAAAACTAAAATCATCTTTGAAAAGGAAGAGATTTCAGACCATCAATGAGATTCAAGAAAATATGACAGGGCAGCTGATGGCTATTGGGAACTTTGTGTGAGGTCCCAAGGTGCCAACTTTGAAGGGGACTTAGGTGTCATTGTCCTATGTACAATGATTCTTGTATCTTCAGTAAATGTCTCTATTTTTCATATTACATGGCTAGATACTATCTGGTAAGACCTCGTATACAAACAAATCTGGAAAATAATCTGTCTGGGTCCCTTAAAATATTGACTATCTTAAACAGTTTTTCAAGCTTTATTTATTTAAAGTCATCACCCTGGGAGATTCCAGCACAATATGTCAGTTTATTAAAAAATTAGAGAAATTCCTTTTCAGATGTCATATATTCTTTACAGTATTCTCCATATTGGTCAGTCTTCAAACATGGATTTGGCTTTTTTTGATCTTTTTAAAAAAGATTGTATTAATTTATTTTTAGAGAGAGGGAAAAGGAGAGAGAAACAGAGGGAGAGAAACATCAGTGTGTGGTTGCCTCTCATGTGCCTCCTACAGGGGACCTGGCCTGCAACCCAGGCATGTGCCCTGACTGGGAATCAAACCTGCAAGACTTTGTTTTGTAGGTCGGTGCTCAACCCACTGAGCCACCCCAGCCAGGGTGGATTTGGCTTTTGAGAAGTGACAAAATATCATTAAGTATCGATTGTGTAAGTAGGTGGATGATAAAATTAGGCATTATAAATTTAGATTTTAAAAGGTTGTGTGTGTGTGTATTTGTGTACAGACTGATTTCTTCTGCCTATCACAAGTCAAGCCTAAGAGCAACTTCAAGGCTGAAGCTATGGAGGAAAGGGTGATCTGACAGGGACAGCTGTCATCTGTCATCCTGTTGACCTTCAGGGTTAATTCACCTGATCTGGCTGGCTGACTAAGGGTCATCTCACTAGCCCTCACCACATCATTGGCATCCCTTTTGAAACTCCTTGAATGATAATTTTTAAAAAGTAAAAGAGACCCCTTCTTTCATCAGAAATGGCTCTTCGTTCTTTAAACAAATGTTTATTGAGCTTCTTCTGTATATAAAATACTGTCTAATATATGCTGGTGAACAAGGTGGTTTAGACTCCTATGCTCATAGTAAAGATTCAGAGAATCAAAAAGGAAACAAAATCAATAAAAATTTTAAATGGCAATAAATGTAATGAAAAATATGGGGACATCAGATAAAGAAAGCTATTACAGGACATCTTCACTTACTGTTGTTGACAGGTACTGTGACTTTAAGTGAAGTAATACATAACAAAACCACTTCTACCATAGGCTAATTTATATAAACAAGGGTTAAATTCCTATGGCATTTTATCAACGTTATAAAAAAAATAAGGTTGAACAGAACAACGCTATCTTAAAAACACGCTGTGCATTAGGAGGTTTGAGGAGGCAACATTTCTGCTAAGACGTGAATTATGAAAAGGAGACATCCATAGAAAACCATGGGGAGGATTTTTAGGCTGAGGGAATGGCAAACCTAGGAGCTGTAAGATGGGGTGAACTGGGTGGTTTCTTTGAACTTAGTCGTCAAGTACCATGTGCCTGACTACAGTGAGCAAAGCCCATTATACATCTAAGTACTAACTATAGTCTTCTGCAACAAGCATCAAGTCATTGGCTTCCTCAAAACATTTTGACCAAAAGCAACATGTAAGTAATAGGTATGAACCTTTTCAAGGTAACCACTTGAAAAGACACAACACTCTCATGCATAGAAATATTCTCAGGTGTTAAAATTCAAACAAAATATTCCTTTAGAGTCATACCAGTAGAAGTTTAACACATTTTTTTTTATAATGACAATGGCCAGTATTTAATTTGGGATATTTTTTTCTAGCTCTAAACATTACTTCCTGCTTAGGCAAGCTTGAGAAGATGGGATCAAGGGAGTTTTGTGGTCCAGTAAGCAAAGGATGGGAAAATCAGAAAGATTCTGAGTTATAATCCCAGTTGAGCTACCGGGTGACCTTTAGGCAAGTCATTCGACCTCACTGTGCCTCATGCTCCCAGCTGGAAAATTGGATAAGACCAGCAGGATATCACTGAAAACCAGATGCTCCACCAAACCCAAGCTTTCCCAGCTAAATAAATTACCACCAAAGAGACAGGAGGGTGGAGGGAATCCAATCTATCAACCCATGTGAAATGCCGAATTAATGACATTTGGTCCCTCTTTGTATTGAAATGTTGTTCGTTTCTCCCACATTCATCAAATCAAATTAATAAAATGAGTAGTTCAAATGAGAGTACTATTTGCTGATATAATTACAAGTGTCACTGTAGCTTACATTTACTTTGCCATAGCATATTTGCAGGTTAATAATTGTTACAATCCCAGTCTTGCCTCATTACACCTTCCCATGACAAGTCACGCCAGTATCAATGACACACAGCTAGAACAACAAAGAAAAGGTTGAAACAGGAGTTTATTTCCCCATTTTTCAAACAAAATAAACTTGCAGTTTCTATATGAAACAGAACAATGGTGTTTTGTGTCTAGGTATTAACAAGATATTTAACTAGAGAGCAAAAATTCCATCACTCATAGAATGTTTTGTCTATATCAATAGTAAGCAAAATTTTGCTTAAAAGACCAATTTAGGAAATGCAAAAATATTTTAAAATGGGTTTTTCTTCAGTTTAAGTTAAACACTTTAAATCTCATGGAGAAAAAATATATATGTGTATATAGACACACACACACACATATTCATCTAAGTTCAATTATCTATGTTACTGAATGAAAGAATATTAATGAGAAAACTGTATGATAAAGTTAACATTTTCATATATTTGAGAACAACATTCTAATTCTGAAATTTGAAATTAGACTACAGTTGGCAAAGCAAGGCTTTAAGCATCATCTACATGTAGACCTGGTCAGGTGTGTATCATTCCAAACATATGTGTATTTAGTAATATCTGGGTGTCTGGTTTAATTTTTAATTTTCCACTTGGATATTTCTGATGTCATATGAACATATATCAAAAGAAAATTAATTCAGGAACCACTATAGAAGACACATGGACAGAACCAAGGGGGAGGAGGGAGGCAGGAAAGGGAGGTGGGGTTGGAGAGGGGAGAGGATGCAGACAACTGTAATTGAAAAACAATAAAGTAATTATTTAAAAAAAGAAGAGGAAAATTAAGCAAATTGAAGATGTTATAAATATGACTATGGGTGCTAGCAAATGCCTAACATTACTCAAAAGGTTTATATACATAAAATGCATGTGGAATAAACTATCATTTATTAAAACCTCATTAAGTGCTATGCCTTCCACTCTAAAATGTAGCAAACAATAGCCCCTCTCCTCTAGGAGACTTGGGCAGGGGGAGCAGCGAGGACTTCCTGGGTTGGACTGCCTGTGAATAAGGCAGCTTGTGTTTGGTTATTTTCCTTTTAGCTGTAGAGCAATGCTCCAGATGATGCCAAGGTTGCTTTGCTTCATTTTTTAATTAAATGATGGTCTCTATTCTTTGATTTTAATTCTGATAAAAGTATTTTCTCACCTAAGAGCTAGATTCTATTTCCTTAAAAATCTATGGATAACACAGATGTTGCATGAGTGGCTGAAATCTACACAGTTGAGTGACCATGGTAAGTTTGCCTAATATCTCAGACTTGCTTTTCATTCATCTATAAAATGGAGAAAGTAATAGTAATTTTCTTGAAAGACTATGATAAGGATCATGAAAATAAATGTATTTTGGCAATTACACCATGCTATAGGAATGTTATTGTTCTAGAATGTTGTTTATCCTCATCAGTGCCTTGAGGGGATTACCCAAATAGGTAGCTCTCCATCTCACCCCACATACAACCAAGTAGGCATCTGACTGGACCTGAATCAGTTACTCTAAATGAAGCAGCCAGGCATCTCATGAGAGCCTGTAAGGGACCACATGGAAGGAATCATAGCAACCTGTGTATGTATTGGCCACATCCTATGACTTCTCAATCTGTAATTTTTAGCTAGAAGCCTCACATTCAGGAAACCACAGAAAGTAACTGGTATTTTTTAATATGTATAAAATTATTCTGTGCATATTTTTCCCTGTTCATTTTCAGTGAGGCATTATCTGTTTTGTTCTTAAGCATGGATATAAATTTGGAACAAGTCTAATCACCAAAACAAAAAAAAGGTTAAAAATAAAAGGGGGTTGGTGGGGAAAGGGATGAAGGGAGGGAGGGAGGGATAGAGAGAGAGAAAGAGGGAAGTCAAGCAAAGTAATTTTCAGAAAAAAGGTTAGGGAAAGAGCCCTGGCTGGGTGGTTCAGTTGGTTAGAGCATCATCTCAATACACCATGGTTGCCGGTTCAATCCCTGGTCAGGGCACATACAAGAATCAACAAAGGAATGCATAAATAAGTGGAACAACAAATTGATCTCTCTCTTTATCTCTCTCTCCCCTCAATTAACAAAAAATAAAATTAATTAAATAAAATTAAACTTTTTAATAAAGAAAGGTTAGGGAAAGAGAAGAGTCAATCCTTGCAAAATGACAAGCAGGTACAGGAAGTATACATTTGGAAGCTTGTATAGAAATATATAAATATCAGTCATCTTCAGATATCAAAGACATTCACTGTCATTAATTATCATGCAACAGTCTTGATGGTGCTTTTGGACAGAGAGGTGTTAGGATATAACAAACACCCTTATCCTAAGATATGTTTTATGGATCTTTTGAATGGAGGTCCTAAACACTAATATATCTAAGTTTTTAAATTTATTTTTATTTTTTATTGTTGTTATATCTAAGTTTTTAATATCCAGAAATTATGTAAGGCCGGGAGGAATAAATGATTATATTTAATCATATAGCTAGATAATCTTTTATGCCATTTTTATTCTCCTGTACCGAGGTGTTATCTTTTTAAAATTTTCATAACTATTTTCTTAGCTCCAAACTCATGATCACAACAGTTATATATGCTACCCAGCCTTAGAATTACACTAAATAATGCTAAACATGTAATTTGTTTTTAATAAATAAGTTAAAAATAAGTGAAATGTGGAAATGTCATCGAAATGGAAATCTCTGTGTAACATATGGACTTTAAAATCTCAACCTGGCAACATTTGATGGACAGAACCTCAACAGAGAGATGTGGTTGTTATTTATTTGTATTTTTTTTTTTTGCAATATGCGAGTGTGGATAGAGATGTACAACATATATTTTTTTCAACTATTATGTTCGTATGCTACCCAAACAATTGGCTTAAATTATCATTAAACCAACTATTCAACATCACTTAGAGAATAAAGTCAATCTTTTCTTTCTCTTTTAGAGTTAATAATTCTTTAAACTTTTTTGCACATATGGACAACGTTAGTCATAGGGTTACCCATGAAAAAAATATGGTAGAACTTGGGAAACTCCCATCATGCTTTGTTCAGTTAGTAGAGTCTCCCACACATATTGCTATAGTGTTGGTAAAGAATAGCATGTTCCAGCTGGCATGTTTATAAATGTCTAGCAGTTAGCTGGGAGCAGATAATGTTTTTTACTATATAAAGACTTTGATAAGACAGTATGAAGTATTTAATGGCACCCAGTACAGCTTCTTAGGTTAATAATATGCATTTCAAAGGCTTCCAAAATATTAGACATTATATGTGATGAATTATAATGGTTCTTAAAGCCTGCCTGATCTATTGTGTTAATGTGAAGGATATTTGCAAAATAGAAGCAACTGGGAGTGACATCAGAGGAATGGTGCTATGAGAGGTCCATTTGGTCTCTCCCGTTGAAGTTAAAACAATTTAACAGTTATAATTCAACAAAGGATTCCCTAAAAGCAACTGGTTTTCTTTAGTAAGAATTTGTATTAGCTGATTTATATCCAATCTATCCTTAATTCTTAATGTGAGCCTACAATAACAAGTTGATAATTTATTAACTCAAAATGAGTATTAAACTAAGCCATGTAAAGTTCATAAATGCAAGGCACCTAAAATTAAAATGCATGATGGAAGTCTTTGAGAAGAGACACAGCTTTAGCCTGCAAAATTTGGTCTGTTTCAGTGGAAAATCTTCCAAAGTTAGTTTATTTCATAGTCAGGCTACTCAGTAGGTAACTAGAACCAGAAGTACATAGTAGCTGATATAATATGATTACCAAAACTCAACCTCAAATATCACCTTTGATATATTATGGCATTCTGCATTTTCTAAAGAAGCACATTTCATATCTGGATGCTTGCCAAGTTCTCTGAACTTTACCTAGTACTTAAATATGGCTTTTTTTTAATGGGTTTTTTTTTAAGATTTTATTTATTTATTTTCAGAGAGAAGAGAAAGGAGGGAGAAAGAGCAATGTATGGTTGCCTCTCACATGGCCCTCATTGGGGACCTGGCCCGCAGCCCAGGTATGTGCCCTGACCGGGAATCGAACCGGGACCCTCTGGTTCCCAGCCCGCGCTCAATCCACTGAGCTACACCAGCCGGGCTAAATATGGCTTTTAACCATGCTTAAAACTTCTAATGTATATTCCAAAGTTTATTTTCTGCCTTTTACTCTCTCTGGTAACAAACTGGTCATTTGTGCTGACTCATACTTAATACTTAGTCTGTGATAGCTATTATCTTTTCACCTACTCAAACAAAACCCGATTATTCATCTTACATTAGTGAATTTGCTAATTACAATGCTGCTCTAATCTCTAAAATCTTAAGGTAAGGTATAGATTTTCATTTTTATTCCTGGTCCCAAAAGCTAAGATGAAATTTCCATTTTTCTCCACCACATCCCCTAGTCTTTGATCCGTACTTCTTACAAATGCAATTGGAAAGCTTTCTATTTGGGGTACAAGATAACAAAACATTGCACTTGACTTGGATCCTGCTGCCACCAAAAGATGCATTAGCTACTTCAGGTTATAATGCCATTAACTTTCAGCCATTCATGCATAACAATGAAAAATGAAGTCCACTGTGCAGTCTATATTCCTAATCACAAACCCAGACTCAGCTGTCTGGACATCAACCAGGACATCTCCACCTCAATGTTCCAGTGGCAACTCAAACCTAAATGTCTGAAAGTGATCCTGGTCCCCTAGTCATGCTTAACTCATTTACTGTTTCCCACACCTCAGTGAATGGCACCACAAGCTATCAGTTGCACTAAATGAAAATAGGACAGAATCACTTATGTCTTATGTCTTCTCATATTTAATCAACAATGATTCCCAATTGATTATAACTGTATAAAATCTCTTGAATTTCTCTCTTCATCTCCATGCCTCACCCTACAGCTTCTCCATTCAAGCCCTCCATATATCTGCTGAATTCCAGTCAATCTCCCTACAGCTGCCAGAGTGAACTATTAATATGGAAATTCATGTACATCACTCATTCTATGGATCTACTAGTGACTTCCTGTTGCTGCCAACATAGAAATCAAGCTCTTTGTAAATAAATAAATAAATAAATATTTTAAAATTTTTAATATATTTTATTGATTATTCTATTATACAGTTGCCCCAATTTTTCCCCATTTGACCCCCTTCACCCATTAACCCCCACTCCCTCTGACAACACCCTAGTTAGTTCATGTCCATGGGTAATGCATATAAGCTCTTTGGTGTCTCCATTTCCTATACTATTCTTAATATTCCCCTGCATATCCTATACCTACCATTTGTACTTCTTAATCCATGCACCTTTTCCCCCATTCTCCTCCTTCCCCTTCCCAACTGGTAACCATCAAATGATCTCCATATCTATGATTCTGTTCCTGTTCTGCTTGTTTACTCAGTTTGTTTTTTATTTTATGGTTTTTATTTAAACTTTATTCTATTTTTTCCATTACTATTTAGTCCCTTATATCCCCCTACCCCCAGCAATCACCAAACTGTTGTCCATGTCCATGAGACCTTTTTCCTTTTTGCTTAATCTCTCCACCCCCTGTCCTTCCCCCTCCACTAACTGTCATCTCTTCTCCATCTATGAGTCTGTCTCTGTTTTGCTTATTAGTTCAGTTTGTTCATTAGATTCCACATGTGAGTGAAATCATATGGTATTTGTCTTTGTCTGACTGACTTATTTCACTCAGCATGATGTTCTCCAGGCCCATCCATACTATTGCAAAGGGTACCATTTACAGAATGGAATTCTACTAAGTAAAAAAATTTTTAAGAAGCCCTAGCTGGTATAGCTAAGTTGGTTAGAGTGTCAGATCATCATCCCATAACCGAAAGGTTGCAAGTTCAATTCCCAGTTAGGACACATACCTAGATTGTGGGTTCCATCCACAGTCTGGGTGCATAAGATTCCCATCCAGGCATATGATCCCCCCCATCTGGGCACGTTCAAGAGGCAACCAATCGATGCTTTTCTCTCACATGACGTTTCTCTTTCTCCCTTCCTCTATCTCTAAGAGCAATGAAAAAAATCCCTCAAATGAGGATAAAAAAACAACAACAAAAAAAAACAAGATCTTTAGCAAGGCACTGAAGCCTCAATAAGTTGGTTCTTATCTGCCTCCCCTGTCTAATCTATCAACAATCCCCACCCCCATCCAATCCTTCACAGCCTTCACTCCAACCCTACCCATCTTTATATTCATAATCTATCCTCACACCTTTTCCTCGTCAGTAGTGGTATTTTTATCTTTGAATGTTCTTATGCCCTTTCAACTAGCTAATTCTATTTGCCTTTAGAAATTCATTTCAGACACCCATTCCTTTGGAAAGCTCCCATTACTTGGCCCCGGTGTGGAGAAATAGTACTTCCGGTGTCCCTTCTGCTCACCTTCTAACATTTCCATTCACTCTTTGCAACTAAAATTGTATGGCAACTGTTTTGCCTGTTAGGATTGTATCTCCACTTGCCTATCCTCACTTATCTCCATATAATCAAATGATAAGCTCGTTGAGGTCCAGGTCACTGGCCACCAATTCTTTACATGTAATATAGTACCTAGCACAGTCTCTTGTACATGGTAGATACTCAGTAAATACTTGTTACAGGGACAAATGAAGTTAACTGGTTGATATTTACATGCAAACTTCCTTTTTCCCACCAAGATTTGTCAAAAGAGTTTTTAATGACTGACCACATTAGCAAAACTAATTTGGGGTCACTCTCTACTTTATTTGGCCAATTTTTCAAAAGGGCAGCAGGGAATGGGAGAAGCTGAGAGAGAATGACAGAGAGAGAGAGAACTCGGGTAAGCCACAAATTGTTTAATAGCTCTTTGTGCATTGAAAACTAACTGACCTTCACAGACTGTGTAAAGTTAAAAGTCATAATAACCTCACTTTCCAAAATCTGTGACATTGGGGTCAGCTTCCAGGATAGAAGAAATTGTCAGGGCCTACACCACATCACTTGAAGGGTTCTATCAAAATTTCTACCTGTTGGCAAATGTCTTCTATGTGTCCCTCCAGACCCATGGTCTACCTTTCTCCATGTGGCATTACATATAGTCCCTAGCCCACTCAGCTCCAGTTGAGTTCACCCAGTGAGGAGCCCCAGGAGGAAATAGGGGGAAGAAGGGTATGGGAGGTGTTGAGTCTCCTGGCTTCCTCTTACAAGGTCACCTCAGGTAGGTGTTCCCAAAGGCTGAAGGTCACTGTCTCTGTCAGGGCAGCCTCCTCTAAGTGGTCTACTCCTATGGTCATGACAACAGTTCTTTCTCTTTAGCCGTTCAAGAGTAAGAAGGGTAGTTACAATGTAGTAACAGATTACTAACCTCAAGTAACGTCACTCTACCTTGTGGTTATCCTCCACCTCACCTATGCCTTTGCAAATAAAGCTTCCTCAAATTATTGTTCAAACATGACTACTATTTCCTACTGGGACTTGGACTGATACAAACCCCTCTCACTACCTTTAATTAATTCCTTTTCTTATTGATGTCATCATTTGAATTATGCCTCTGGATTAAGGCCATAATTTGCTGGGGAGCAGGGAGAAAGTAAAATGTGAAAGAAGTGCATGTTAACCCACTAGGATCCACTGATTATATTAATGGATGTGTTACATTTCCTGGGAGTATGTACAATAAAGAAGGAAGCATTCAGATTGCTAGGGAATCAAGTAGCTACAGAGTAATGCTGGGAGTTTAGCATGGAAGAGGGTAAGATGACAGGCAACCAAACCCAAAGTATCCCTTGTGTGTGTGGTATTGCTATTATCTGAGAGGGGAAAAAATGATTTTAAAGACATAAAGGCTCTAGGCTAAGCAGTTCCCATTTTACATCTGACTTGTCTCCACCTTACATCCACAGTGCAAGTCACCCCCAGTCCAGCCTATAGCAGGTGCTGTCACTTCTGTCTCACCATTGTCCTGTACACACCCAGCGAGCCCACCTGAGGCCCCAGATGTGTCCATGTACCTAAAATGGATAGGCCCTGGGGGAAACGCAGAGTTTTTCAGATTGTAGAAACCTCATTTGCTTTGGCCAGTCACAGCAATTTAAGTGTAAACTTCTTCCTTGGTCCTTTCAGGGATAAAATGTAATCTGATCTCAGATCTAACCGGAAGCTCCTCTTGGCAAGTATCAGACCAGGTGCAGCCTTGCTTTTCTACAGAATGCCTTTGGGTTAAGAACACCCAAGGAATCTTTGCCAGATGAATTATGATCTAAATGGTTTAATTGTTTACAGTTTTTTTTTTTTTCCTATAAAATTGCCTTTATTTTTAATGGAGGGTCAGAAAGAAGATAAGGAGGGTAGTTTGATGGAGGAAGCACGCTTAATAGGTGCATTTTAAAAACAACTCTAGACTTAGTTCTGTTTCTTGTGTGATAGTCAAATGTACCTTCACCCTTTCTCTGTAAAATTAAATAATAACTCCCTTACGGCTATTGTATTAAATGTTGGTTTCTTCTTTTCCATTTCAAGTATCCTTCCAATTCCAAAATTCCAAATGATCTTCTTAGAGACAGATTAATTCTTTCTTATTAGTGCTTATCTAGGAACCAGCAATGTTATTTGCACCACCCACTCCAATATCTGATAATCTCTAAACACCAGAGTGTTAAATAGTCTTGTAAAACTGAACTCTGACTAGTCTACTGGTATAAATCTCTATAGGCTAGAGAATTGCTTTGTAAAGCATATTTGGTTTAATTAAGTTCTTCTGACAATTGAC
The DNA here is from genome assembly GCA_004026765.1 of Micronycteris hirsuta. Taxonomy (NCBI): domain Eukaryota; kingdom Metazoa; phylum Chordata; class Mammalia; order Chiroptera; family Phyllostomidae; genus Micronycteris; species Micronycteris hirsuta. The sequence continues at coordinate 21,337 of PVJI01021831.1, forward strand.
TTTTGGCAGTGAGCATTTTTATTTCTTCTGAGCAGGGTTCTCACAGTCAGCCAAAAAGCATATTTTCTTATGTGAACCCCACAAGAAAAATCAGAGTAGAAGATGACCACTCAGTCTCTTGGCATGAAGTCACATTCTTGAAGATACTGCTAACAAGGTTATAAATTGTATCAATCAGTGGTTTTTGTGAGCTGGACTCTGGTCAACTGAGTTCTTGATTCAAACCACCAACTCATTTCACGTAATTGACTACACAGCCTTCAGTCTGCAGCAACAGTTTTTCAGGACTTACCTCTTAGGTATGAGCAGAATTTGAATCAGTGCCTTCAGGCCAATAAGCTTCAAAGTACTTCATTAATAACCATTGCATTCCATTCACACTAGATAAGGCTTTGTGGGCTAGGGAAAAGTTCATAGGTTTTTATCTATTTGGGTTGGCACCACTGATCGGTTAAACTTAAGCTAGCCAGTTTTATTCACCCCAAGCCATGAGTCTACCTCAGAGGAGTAAACATAAGGATAAATGTTATACATCAGGAAACTGTCAGTATCCCAGAAAAGGTAAAAATGAATAAAGCAAGAACCTATAAATTAAAAAGGCTTTCACTGTTTTAGTATTTAGGGCATATTTGCTCTGTTGAACCAATAAGAATATATTAAAATATCTCTTCTTTATTTAAAATTGGTACAGGAATCAATGAATTTTTTTCTTTTAATGTCTGGAAGTTATTAGGGCAACAACTCCCTGTATATGTCTGAGTGGTTGAATGCACTTTATTTTTATTATATAAGAATTAATCAGGATTTCAAGGTGGTGGCAGTGTAGGTGAAAGTTACACTCACCTCCTTCCAGGAACAAACTGGAATTACAATCAAAATATAGAACAATCATCCTGAGTAACCAACTGAAGATTAATTGAATAGGAGTCCTATAACCAAGGATTTACAGAAGAAGCCAAATTGAGAATGGTAGGAAGAGCAGAGACTGGAAAACGGCTGGCTTCACTACATCGGTGGTTGCTGAGGTTCCAGAATGATATCTCAGATGTGGGGAGTTTCCCCCAAGACACATGGAGTTTAAACTCCAAGCCAGGTTCCCCAGCCGAGAGCCCCAGACCAGGGGAGAGGTGCCCACATAATACCAGGCTATGAAAAGCAACAGGATTTCTGTCTACCAGAGAGAGACAGAGTCTGCTGGAGACACAGGCATGTGCTTAAAGGACTAATGTACAAAATTTTGTTGTGCAGCCACTCACCAAGGTCTTCTGCAGAGTGAGGGTAAAGCAGACTAGAATCACCTGAGGAGAGTCTCGAGTTTGAGGCTCTGGGGAGGAAGCTGGTGGGACGGCCACCATGATTCCTGTGCTGAGTCATTCTTCCAAACTGCAGATACCATCTCTCTTGGGTGGAGCACTCCCCTTCATATGGCATCAGCTTGGAGGAAAACAATTGCCCCACTCTCAGCTTTCCTTCTCACACCACCCTGCAAAGCTCAGGCCCTGTTGAGGAGTCAGCTTTCTCAGCCAGTGTGTAAAGGTCTAGGCAGACTAGGCTTTGGGGTGGGAGCCATTTCACCCACTTTCCCGTGAACATGACTAATGTTTCATCTTCATGAGAGATCCAACAGAACCACCCTCCCAGCTTCTAGCAGACCCAACCATCAGGCTCTAGAGGTTCCACTTCCGTGACTCCTAGTGACTTGGAGCAAAACCCAGGATAGACTGAGTCATGTGACTCTGAGGCAGGGACCATACCTACCACCTTCTCTGAAAACTGACTGGCACCTCCCACTCACAGGAGATCCGCTAGCCTCATCCTCCAGACTCCACCAACAGGTACTGAGCCTAACATGCATCCTGCAGGTGGAGGCAAGTGGAGGTGGATATCGGGGTGCCTTGGGATATTTGATGACCTGCCCCTGGGCAAAATGCTAGAAAAAACTGGCCATGGTAAGCATCTTGGTCCTTCCCATGTGCACCCAAGACAAGCAGAGGCAGCCACAAATTATGTATCTCTTGTTGCTCTAAACAAGTTGCCAAGGACCAGACACAGACATTGTCTGACATTGGTCTGCACCAGAGTCTTTCCCAAGGGGCTCCAAACCACCACACCCAGCAGCCAGCTTCAGACATCAGAGCAGGATCCAATAAGCTTCACAAGTGTCATATTCACTCGTGGGAGATCTTGGCAGGCAAAGACATTGCTGAGGCAAATTCTGCATTGTATGGTCAACACCTGCACAGCAGCTCACACACTGTTCTTGGGACTGAGCCTCACAGCCAGCCAGCCTGAGGGTCAATCCCACACGTGAATGGACCAATAGCAATCAAGACTCAATTACAATAGGAGGGCCCACATAACATACACAAGGGACATTCATAAAGCACCCAGCTCGGGTGATCAGAAAGACTGTTCCACTGGGTCCCACAGGATACCTAAAACTAAAGGCTATCCCACTAACACTGGAAGTCATAGCAGCTCTATGTAATACATAGAAACAAACACAAAGAGGCAGCCAAACTGTGGAGACAAAGAAACAAGCCCCAAATGATAGAAAAGGAGAATATTCCAGAAAAAGAGCTAAATGAAATGGAGGCAAACAATTCATCAGATATAGAATTCAAAGTAATAGTTATAAGGATACTCAAGGAACTTAGTGATAACTACAACAACATGAAAAAGGACATATAAACCTCAAAAAAAGACAAGTTAGAAATGAAGAGTAAAATATCTGATATCAAGAATACACAGAAAGAAATAAATAATATAGTGGATGAAGCAGAGGATCAAATCTGTGATTTGAAACAAGATAGACGTGAAATGCTCAGTCAGAGCAGAAAAAGAAAAAATAAATAAAAACACGAGGGTAGTTTAAGAGAACTTTGAAATGACATGAAGTGTAACAATATCAGCATCATAGTGGTAGCAGAAGGAGAAGAGAGAGCAAGGAGTCAAGAACTTTTTTGAAAAAATGATGACTTAAAACTCCCCTAGCCAAGTAAAGGAAAAAGGCACACAGGTCCAGGAAGCTAATAGAGTTCCAAAATAGATGAATCCAAAAATGCCCACACCAAGACACATCATAATTAAAATGGCAAAGTTAAAGACAAAGAGAGAATCTTAAAAGCCACAGGAGAAAAACAGTTAGTTACCAACAATGGAGCTCCCATAAAACTGGCATCTAATTTCTCCACAGAAACATTTGAAGCTAGAAGAAATCAATATGAAATATTCAAAGTGGTAAAAAGCAAGGACCTAAAACCAAGACTACTTTACCCAGCAAGGGTAAGCAAACTTTACCTAACTGTTTTTAAGACTATCATTTAAAATTGAAGAAGAAATCAAAATCTTCCCAGAAAAGGAAAATAAAAAGAGATTAACACAAAACCAGTATTTTAAAAAAGAATTTAAGGGCTTGCTTTAAGAAGTAGAAGAAGAAAAAGAAGACAAATAAAAAAACAGAGAAACATAATTAAAAGAATTAAATACATACCTATTGATAATCACTTTAAATGTAAATGGTTTAAATGCTCAAATTAAAAGACATAGGGCAGCTGAACAGATAACCAAGCAACATCCTTATATATGCTGTCTGCAAAAGATGCACCCCAGAACAAAAATGCACACAGTCTAGAAGTAAAGGAATGGAAAAATATATTTCATTCACATGGGAATGTAAAGAAAGCTGGGGTAGAAATACTCACTGTATTTTGCCTCGTATAATGCACACCCACTTTCTTGTGCATTATGCACAGGATTATTATACTCATGGTATGTAATCATTATGCCTATGTATAATGTGCATCCTTATTTTTCCCTAAAAAGTTTGGGCAAAAAAGTGTACATTATACATGGCAAAATATGGTATATCTTACAGAATAGACTTTAAAACAAAGGCCACAGTAAGAGACCAAAAAGGATACTACATAGTGATAAAGGGAGCAATCTACAAAGAGAATATAAACTTGTAAACATTTATGCATCCAACATCAGAGCACCTAAATATGTAAAGCAAACCTTGATGGACATGAAAGGAGAGATTGGCAGTAACATAGTCAGAGTAGGGAATTTTAACAACCTATTGACATGAATGGATAGATCTTCTAGACAGTAAATCAACAAGAAAGCAGTGGTCTTAACTGACACGCTACATCAGATGGATTTAATTAATAACTACAGAGCATGTCCCCCCAAAGCAGGAGAATATACATTTTTTAAGTGTACGTGAAACATTTTCTGGGATAGTCCACATGTTAAAACACAAAACAAGTCTCATTAAATTCAGGAAGTTTGAAATCATATCAAGCATCTTCTCTGATCATAATGGTATGAAACTAGAAATCAATCACAAGGAAAAAAAAACTGAAAACCACACAAAGATGTGGAGGCTAAATAACATGTAACTAGATAGTATATGGGTTAACAGCAAGATCGAAGAAAAAATGAAAAGATAATTTGAAACAAATGAAAATGAGAACACAACAATGCAAAATGTATGGGATATAGGGAAAGCAGTCCTAAAAAGGAAATTCATAGCATTACAGGCCTATCTCAAAAAAAAAAAAAAAAAAAAAAAAAAAAAAAAAAAAAAAAAAAAAAAAAAAAAAAAAAAAAAAAAAAAAAAAAAAAAAAAAAAAAAAAAAAAAAAAAAAAAAAAAAAAAAGGAAAAGCTTGAATAAAGCATCTAATTTTACACTAAAAGAAGTAGAAAAAGAACAAGAAACAAAGCCCACAGTGAATAGAAGAAAGGGAATATTAAAGGTAAGAGCAGAAATAAACAAAATAAAATCTGAAAAGAAATATAGAAGATCAATAAAATAAGAGCTTGTTCTTTGAAAAGATAAAATAGATTGACAAACTTTTAACCAGACTCATCAAGAAAAATGAAAGAGGGCTCAGATAAATAAAATCAGAAATAAAAGAGGAGGAGAAGCAACTGACACCACAGAAATGCAAAATATTGTAAGAAAACATTCTGAACAACTATATGCCAACAAATTGGACAATCTAGAAATAATAGAGAAATGCCTAGAAACATAAAATCTTCCAAAACTGAAT
>PVJI01021832.1:0-26409 GCA_004026765.1 Micronycteris hirsuta
GGGGAGGGAGAGGATGCAAATAACTGTAATTGAACAACAATAAAGTAATTTAAAAAAAAATAAAACAAACACAATCCTGCAAAAATAAAAACAAAAAACAAAAGACATAGCTGAATGGATAAGAACACATGACCCTTATATATACTACCTACAAGAGACCCATCTCAAAATAAACAATTTCCACAGTCTGAAAGTGAAGAGATGGAGAATATGTCCTGCAAATGGAAACAAACGAGCAAACAAAAAGCTGTGGTAACAGTACTTATATCTGACAAAATAGATTTCAAAACAAAGGCCATAACAACAGACAAAGAAGGTGACTACATAGTAATAAAGGGATCAATCCAACAATAGGCTATAACCCTTGTAAATATATATTTAACCAATAAAGGAGCACATGAATATGTAAAGACAATATTGGTGGACTTTAAGGAAGAGATCGACAGCAACACAGTCATAATAGGGGATTTTAACACCCTACTGTCATCAATGGATAGATCTTTTAGACAAAAAAAAATGAAGAAGTAAACAGCATCATTAAATTGCACACTAGATCAAATGGATTTAACTGATATTTACAGAACAGAGATCCCAAAGAGGCACAATACCCATGCTTCTCAAGTGCACATGAATCATTCTCAAAGATAGACCACATTGCAGGACACAAAATAAGTCTTAACAAATGAGACTGAAATCATATCAAGCACTTTCTTGGATCACAATAGCATGAAACTAGAAATCAATCTCAATAAAAAGACTCAAAAACCTTCAAACACATGGATGCTAAATAGCATGTTATTAAATAATGAATGGATTATCAATGAGATCAAGGAAGAAATAAAAAATAACCTGGAAATTGCCCTGGCTGGTGTGGCTCAGTGGATTGAGTGTCAGCCTGCAAACCAAAGGGCCGTGGTTTGATTCCCAGGTCAGGGCACATGCCTGGGTTGCAGGCCAGTCCCCAGTGGGGGGCACAAGAGAGACAACTACACATGTATGTTTCTCTCCCTCTCTTTGTCCCTCCCTTCCCCCCTCTCCAAAAATAAATAAATTAAAAAAAAATAACCTGGAAATAAATGAAAATGAACACACAAAAATCCCAAATCTATAGAAAACAGCAAGAGCAGTCCTGAGAGGGAAGTTCATAGCATTGCAGGTTTACCTAAAGAAGATAGAAAAATCTAAGACAAAAATTCTTATTCAACATAGTACTGAAAGTCCTAGCCACAGCAATCAGAAAAGGAAACAAAAGGCATCCAAATTTGAAAGGAGGAAGAAAAACTGTCATTATTTGCAGATGACATCATATTGTACATAGAAAACCCTAAAGGACTCCAACAAAAAAAATTATTATACCTAATAAATGAACTCAGAAAAGTAGCAAGATACAAAATCAATACTCAGAAATTGATAGCATTCATAATGAATGATACGAAAAAAAATTAAGAAAACAATTCAATTTACTATTGCAACAACAACAAAAAAATAAGGTACCTAAGAATAAAATTAACCAAGCAAGTTAAAGACTAGAGAATACTGAAGAAAGAAACTAAGAAAGATACAAATAAATAGAATCATATACCATTTTATGAACTGAAAAAATTAACATTTTTAAAATGCCCATACTACCCAAAGCAATCTATGGAATCAGCACAATTCCTATTAAAAAACCAATGGCATATTTTGCAGATGTAGAACAAATATTCAAAAAATGTATATGGAAACAAAAAAGACCCTGAATAGCCTCAGCAATCATGAGAAAGAAGAGCAAAGTTGGAGGGATCACAATACCTGATATCAAACTATACAATAAGTGTACTGTATCAAAACAGTCTGGCATTGGCATATGAACAGGCATATAGATCAATGGAACAGAACAGAGAACCCATAAATTAACCCATGCCTTTATGGTTAATTAATATTTGACAAAGGAGGTATGGTTATACAATGGCGCAAAGATAGTCTCTTCAATAAATGGCGTTGGGAAAACTGGACTAGTGTATGAAACCACACCACCAACTTACACCACACACAAGAATAAAGTAAAAATAGAAAAAAGACTTAAATGGGACTTCTGGTCAACATGGAGGCATAGGTAGAGACACTTTCCATACTCGCACAACCAAAAGAGGGACAATAACAAATTTAAAAAGAAAAAATAACCAAACTTCCAGAAAATCGAAATGTATGGAAGTCCAACAACCAAGGAGTTAAAGAAGAAACATTCATCCAGACTGGCAGGGGGGGCAGAGATGGGAAGTTGGGGCAGAGAGGACATGTGGCAAGAGGGTGCCTGGAGGACCAGGTGGCCCCACATTTGCATGCACATAAACTGGGAGAACTAACTGGGGAGCAAGACAGACCACACAACTCAGGGTTCTAAAGCAGGAAAAGAAAGCCTCAAAACTGCTGTCTGTAAAAAGCTGTGGGGATTATGGTGGCAGGAGAAACTCCCAGCTTCACAGGAGAGTTCCTTGGAGAGATCCACAGGGTCTTAGAACATACACAAACCCACCCACTCAAGAATCAGCACCAGAAGGGCCCAATTTGCTTATGGGTAGCGGGGGATGTGACTGAAAGCCAGCTGAGAGCCAAGCAAGCAGCATTGTTCCCTCTCTGACCCCTCCACCACATACAGCACCACAACACTGTGACATGGGTTGACCCACCCTGGCGAATACCTAAGCTCTACCCCATACTATGCAACAGGCACACAGAGACAAAAAAATATGGCCCAAATGAAAGAACAGATCAAAGCTCCAATAATAGAACTAAGCAATGAAGATCTAGCCAAGCTATCAGATGCACAGTTCAAAACACTGGTAACCAGGATGCTCACAGAAATGGTTGAGTATGGTCACAAAATAGAGGAAGAAGTGAAGGCTATGCAAAGTGAAATAAAAAATAATATACAGGGAACCAGGGAAGAAAACTGGGACTTAAATCAATGATTTGGAGCAGAAGGAAGAAAGAAACATTCAACCAGAACAGAATGAAGAAACAAGAATTCTAAAAAATGAGGAGAGGCTTAGGAACCTATGGGACAACTTTAAACATCCCAGCATCCAAATCATAGGGATGCCAAAAGGAGAAGAGGAAGAGCAAGAAATTGAAAACTTATTTGAAAAAATAATGAAGGAGAATTTCCCCAATCTGGCAAGGGAAATAGGCTTCCAGGAAGTCAAGGAAGCTCAGAGAGTCCCAAAGAAGTTGGACCCAAAGAGGAACACACCAAGGCACATCATAATTACATTAGCCAAGATTAAAGATATGGAGAGAATCTAAAAGCAACAAGAGAAAAGGAGACAGTTACCTACAAAGGATTTCCCTTAAGACTATCAGCTGATTTTTCAAAAGAAACCTTACAGGCAAGAAGGGGCTTGAAAGAAGTATTCAAGGTCATGAAAGGCAAAGACCTACATCCAAGATTACTCTATCCAGCAAAGCTATCATTTAGAATAGAAGGGCAAATAAAGTGCTTCCCAGATGAGGTTAAGTTAAAGAAGTTCATAATCACCAAGCCCTTATTATATGAAATGTTAAAGGGATTTATCTAAGAAATAGAAGATAAAAAATCTACAAACAATAAAATTACAACAAACTCATAACTATCAACACCTTAACCTAAAAAGCAAAAACAAAAACTAAGCAAACAACTAGAACAGGATCACAGAAATGGAGGGTTATCAATGGGAGGGGGAAGGGGGAGAATAATGGGGAAAAGGTACAGGAAATAAGAATCATAACTGGTAGGCATAAAATAGATAGCGGGATAGAATAATATAAGACAGGGGTGTCAAATTCATTTTTACCAGGGAACATATCAGCCTGGAGGTTGCCTTCTAAGGGCCAAATGTAAATTTAAGACTGTATAAATATAACTACTCTTTAACAGTTAAGTGAGAGGTTGGCGCTGCCACCAGGTAGAAACAAGGTGCTGCACCAGATAAAACAAGGTGGAGGGCCAGATTCCACCCTAGGGCCTTGTGTTTGCCACCTGTAATATAGGAAATAGAGAAGCCAAAGAACTTATATGTACAACCCATGGACATGAACTAAGGTGGGGGGTGATGGAGGGTAGGAGAGTGCAGGGCGGAGGGGGTACAAAGGGGAGAAAAAAATTGGGACAACTATAATAGCATAATCAGTAAAATATATTACAAAATAAATAAAATGAGAAAAAGACTTAAATGTAAATTGTGGAACCATGGAAATCCTAGAAGAAAACATAAGCAGTAAAATTTCATATATCTTGTATAAAAATATTTTTGCCCATATATCTCTAAGGACAAGAGAAATGAAAGAAAAAATAAATAAAGGGGACTACATCAAATTAAAAATCTGCACAGCTAAAGAAACCATCATCAAAATGAAAAGGGAACCCACCATATGGGACAATGTATTTGCCAATTATACATCTGATAAGGGTTTAATGTCCAAAATATACAAAGAACTTACACAACTTAACACCAGAAAAACAAACAATCCAATTAAAAATGGGAAAAGGTCCTGGGAAGGCACTTCTCCAAAGAGGACATACAGGTGGCCAATAGACACCTGAAAATATGCTCAATGTCACTTATCACCAGAGAGATGAAAATTAAAACCACAATGAAATATCACCTCACAACTGTCAGAATGGCTATCATCAATAAATCACAAAACTACAAGTGTTGGTGAGGTTGTGGAGAAAAGGGAACCCTAGTTCACTGTTGGTGGAACTGCAGATTGGTTCAGCCACTGTGTAAAACAGTATGGAGTTTCTTTATAAAACTAAAAATGGAACTTTCTTTTGACCCAGCAATTCTACTTCTGGGAATATATCCTAAGAATACCAAAACACCAATTTGAAACAATATATGCACCCCTATGTTCATAGCAGCATTATTTATAGTAGCCAAGATCTAGAAACATCATAAGTGCCCATCACTAGATGAGTGGATAAAATGCCGTGCTACATTTACACAATGGAGTACTACTCAGCAGTAAAAAAAAAAAAAAGAGGGAAATCTTACCTTTTGTGACAGCATGGATGGACCTGGAGAACATTATGCTAAGTGAAATAAGCCAGTCAGTGAAAGACAAATACCATATGATCTCACTTACATGTGAAATCTAATGAACAAAATAAACTAACAAACAAAATAGAAACAGAAGCACAGATACATGGAACAGACTGATAGCTGTTGGAGGGGAGGGTGGACTAGATGAAAGAAGGTGAAGGATTAACCAAAGAATGTATATACATGACCCATGGATATGGACAACAGCATGGAGACTGCCTGAGGGAGGGGTATGGGTGGAGGTGGACAAAGTAGGAAAAAATGGGAACGACTCTAATAGCATAAAGAATAAAATATAATAAAAATGATTCAAAAAGAAAAAATTAGCCCTGGTTGGTGTAGCTCAGTGTATTGAGCACCAGCCTGCGAACCAAATGGTCGCTGGTTCAATTCCCAGTTATGGCACATGCCTGGGTTGCAGGCTAGGTCCCCAGTGGGGGCACACAAGACACAACCACACACTAATGTTTCTCTCCCTTTCTTTCTCCCTCCCTCCCTCTCTGTCTAAAAGTAAATAAATAGAATATTTTAAAAATTGTAAAAGAAAGGAAGGAAGAAGAAAGAAAGAAGAAAGAAGAGATTCCCAGCCAAGATGGAGGCATAGGTAGACACACTGTGCCACCTCGCACAACCAAAAGAGGGACGACAACAACTTAAAAACAAAAAACAACCAGAACTGACAGAAAATTGAACTGTATGGAAGTCCAACAACCAAGGAGTTAAAGAAGACACGTTCATCGAAAACGGTGAGAGGGGCAGAGCCAGGTAGAGAGCGCGTGGCGAGAGACAGTTTGTGGAGCAGTACTGACAACACTGCAGCTTTCCAGAGAGACCCGTGGCGAGCACACCCGGCGAAACCCCCGACCAGTTGACATGGTGAAACACATGGCCAGCGCACCCGGTGAAACCCGTGGCTGGCCGACCGGGACCCAGCGAGGCCAAGACTGGCAGACCAGGCGGTCCCGCATTTGCATGTGAATAAACTGGGAGAAAAAAGCTGGGTAGCAGAGCAGACCACGCAGCCCAGGGCCTCAGCGCGGGGAAATAAAACCTCTAACCACCAATTGAAAAAACACCTGTGCAGGCTGAGGTGGCAGTGGGAGGAACTCCCAGCCTCATAGAGGAGTTCGTTGAAGAGACCCACAGGGACTTAGAATGTACACAAGCCTCCCCACCTGGGAATCAGCACAGATGGGCCCACTTTGCTTGTGGGTAAGGGAAGTGACTGAAAGCTGGCAGAGAGTGGAGCAAGCGCCATTGTTCCCTCTCAGACCCCTTCCCCACAAACGGCACCACAATGCAACGACCTGGGTTACCCCTCCCTGGTGAACACATAAGGCTCCACCCCTAAACGTAACAGGTGCAATGAGAAAGAAAAAAAAAATGGCCCAAATGAAAGAACAGATCAAAGCTCCAGAAAAAATACAACTAAGCCATGAAGAGATAGCCAACCTATCAGATGCATAGTTCAAAACACTGGCAATCAGGATGCTCACAGGATTGGTTGAATTTGGTTGCAAATTAGATGAAAAAATGAAGACCACACTAATAGAAATAAGGGGAAATGTACAGGGAACCAATAATGATGGGAAGGTAACTGGGACTCAAATCAACAGTGTGGACTAGAAGGAAGAAAAAAACATCCAACCAGAAAAGAATGAAGAAACAAGAATTCAAAAAAATGAGGAGAAGCTTAGGAACCTCCAGGACATCTTTAAACGTTCTAACATCCGAATTATAGGGGTACCAGAAGGAGAAGAGGAAGAGCAACACATTGAAAACTAATTTGAACAAATAATGAAGAACTTCCCCAATCTGGCAGAGGAAATAGACTTCCAGGAAGTCAAGGAAGCTCAGATAGTCCCAAAGAAGTTGGACCCAAAGAGGAACACACCAAGGCACATCATAATTACATTACCCAAGATTAAAAATAAGGAGAGAATCTTAGAAGCAGCAAGAGAAAAGGGGACAGTTACCTACAAAGGAATTCCCAAAAGACTGTCAGCTAATTTCTCAGTAGAGACCTTTCAGGCAAGAAGGGGCTGGAAAGAAGTATATCAAGTCATGAAAGGCAAGGACCTACATCCAGGAATACTCTATCCAGCAAAACTTTCATTTAGAATGGGAGGCCAGATAAAGTGCTTCTCAGATAATGTCAAGTTCAAGGAGTTCATCATCACCCAGCTTTTATTATATGAAATGTTAAAGGGATTTATATAAGACATGGAGGGTTATCAACAGGGGAGTGTGAGGGGGAGAGAGGAGGAAAAGGTACAGAGAATAAGTAGCATAAACGGTAGGTAGAAAACAGACAGGGGGAGGTTAATAATAGTATAGGAAATGTAGAAGTCAAAGAACTTATGTGTATGACCCATGGACAAAAAGTAAAGAGTGGGGAATGGGGGAGTGAAGCAGGGCAGAGGGGAATAAAGGGGGGAAAATGGGAAAATTGTAATAGCATAATCAATAAAATATATTAAAAAAAAAAAGAAAGAAGAAAAGGAAAGGAAAAGGGAACATTCTGCTCCCTACACAACTCTGTAGAAACCAGCCCCAGGAAATTACGTCAAAAACCAGCCTCCCAAATGCAGCCTTATATCACAGGTTTCCAAGCCAGAGTTACTGGGAGACCTGGAGTTTACAGTTATGGAAAATGGTTTTATTCCCTCAGGCCAGAAAGCCTAGGAGATCTTGCCTCCTGAAATTTACTGCAGGAGAGGGTTATGGCCTTCTATGAATCATCTAAGGAGCCGGTTAACAGACTTGTTGGGTTCACTCTTGTAGTCTCAGATTCAGCTAGTTGAGATGGGTACTCAAACATATTTTTGAAAGTGACCACAAGTGATTCCATCATAAAGCAAGCTTTGACTTTGGAGACAAGTATGCTTTGTTGAAATTGAAACACTACAGTATAATCTATTCCTAACTCTGTACTCATTCTTTATGTGAGGAGTCTTGGGCTCAGAGGCATTTAAGCACTTGTTCAAGGTCATACAGCTAATTAGTAACAAAACAAAAACTGGAACCCAAGTCTTCTGCCTCTCAATTCACTGTAAGCTCCATTTACCAAATCTGTTTGCCTCTTAATGAGATATTTCCTTTCTAGTTTAAGTATGGAGACAGATATCCCCTCCTGGTTTTCTAATCAGAGTTATAAAGCAATGACAATCATACTAAAAGTATCAAGTATAGTTTTTAAAAAAAGAAAATATGGCCTTTCCCTTTATGCCCATACATAAGGAGAAATGTATCACGTGTTTATGTCTACAGACCATATTTGTGACTGTAATGTTTCAAATTGTTCAGCTGAAGAAGAGACACAGTAGCTTTAAGATGATACATTCATTAACTTAACAACCAAAGCCTTTTTTTCAAGACAGCAAGGATTAATAATTATATTATTTGGCTATCAGTTCATCTGGCAGCCTCATTCTAGTCCAAAGTATTAAAAGAAAACAAAAATAAATATTAGATAGGCTCTAAAGCCATTTGCCAAATGCCAAGATTTTAAGGAATGTAGAAAACCACAAATCATAATTGTCAATAGTTCAAATAACCTAAATTATTCCTTTGGGAACAATAACCCACCCATCTTCTGATAGCTTATAGGCATCCCAGTGGTGAGCTACGTAAGTACCACACTAAGTAAAGTGAGCGATGGGTAAGTACAAAGGGCATTCTGAAATCTATCATATCAGGAAGATATACTTTAAAGATGCCTAACCTATATCCATCCCCAGGGGAGAGAAACTGCCAAATTTTTAGCTAGCAAGTGTTGAGGTGGTAGACTATGTTAGTAGTCTTTTCCAGAAATGTCTAACTCTCAGAGCATTTCTCCTTTCCAGATGTGTTTTTCCATCTGTAAAATGGATAACAACTGTCACCACTCTTTCATGCTCCCTCCACTATTCTGCAACCCCCAAGGGATTTAAGGTTGCTACTGACTCTCTTCAGACAAAGGTAGTTCTTCAGTCACACAAATGACCATTCCAATTTCCATCTTCTCCTAATCTACAGACCCTACCCTTGGGCTAAAGCAAACACCAAATCCCCCTTGACCATATAGATGTTGGCACAAAAGAGATACAAAAGGACTAGGCAGAGTGAGGGGGAAAGCTACAACTGTACCTGTTTGCCACTATTCCCTTTGCAGAGGGTGACATCAGTGTTTATTTCTGTTACAATAACTTCTCATGGGAGGGCCTGAAACTCATCCTCTCTGCAGGGAGCCAAGCTGGATGAATAGAAGCTGACTACTACTCAACACTCAGGTTCTAGAAAATTCTGGAACCAATCTACCTGACCTCAGAAGTCAGTGAAGATGCAGCAATAGCTTTTGCCCAAGTGACTTACACGGTAAATCTCAAAAGTTAGTTGTCTCTTGCTACAGCTGCTGCCAGCAGAAATGATCCTAAATGGCCATTCATTTTGCAGTGAATTTAGAGGGACTTGATGAATGCTTGACACAGTTCTAGCTGGAAATGAATTAAAATGCATGTTTGCGTAAAAAATGAAGGTTAAGCACGTATTACATGTGTTTCATGTGCAGTTAGGGATTTGTGTTCCAAGCATTTTGTAGTGCCGAATATGAATTTCTGACTAGCACTTGATTTAAGAAGCAAAACCTGAACTATCAGAAGACATCAAGAAGAGAAGAAGAGTACACTTTTATATACTGTGGTTGGAGTGTAAATTGGTAAAAACACATTACAGAGCAATTTGGCAATACCTAGAAAAAATAACTGAACAAATCCAGTCTTAGGAATTCATTTTGAGGAAACAATTAGCCAAATGCTTATTATCTAGTCCAAGGATGTTCAGTGTGGCACTGAGTACTCATAAAGGCATAGAGTGACAATTATGATTTTTTTTAAATTTCAAACATTTCTGTACAATGAAAGACATTAAAATAAAAGTTAAAAGATAAAAAATAAACTGCTTAAAATTTTTGCAACATAGATAACAGTTTAGTAGTTACTATCCGAAACAGGTCCCAGTTCTCAAAACCAGAAAGAACAACTTAATAGTAAAACAGGCAAAGAATATGAAATGGCACTGAAGAAGAAGAAATACAGATGGCTAATAAACATATGAAAAGATGTTCAGCCTCACTAGTACTCAAAAATACAAATACAAAGGAGATTTTTTCACCTATCACATTGTCAAAGTTTACAAAGATCAGTAATATCTAAAACCGGTGAGGAAGAGCATGGAGAAATGGCCATTGTTGTTAATGTAAGTTGCTGTGGTCTTCTTGGAGGACTGTATTAAAATCAGAGATGGGCAAACCAAACTCTGAACCAGCAATTTTGCTACTATGAATTTATACTACACAAACACTTGCAATCATATGCAGAGATGCATGTAAAATGAGATATGTTGTACCAATATTTAATAATTAGAAATAACCTAAAAATTCATCAATAAAGGTTGGACTAAACAAATTATATCACAATTATATACTTCAAATGAAATAACTAATTGTATGCTGGCAGGAAAATACATCCTGACATATAGTTCAATGAAAAGCATGCTGTAAAACAGTATGTGGAGCACTGGTCACGACTTTCATTATTTTATGAATATGAATATATGAATATTCATAAAAACATGCACAAAATGATACCAAACTGTGAACATAGTGAGGGATCAGTGGCAGAGAGTCTATGGACAATCTACTTCATATTTCCATTTTTACAGCATAAGCATATATTATTTTGATCATAAAAATGCTTTTCTTAAACAAGAAGTGAGACAAACTGTGCCATTCCCCTACAACGTCCAGCTCCTACTCCCAGCCTCGAAAAAATGCCCTCTTCAAGGACAAGGTGTTCCACCATATAGGACAATTTCTACTACACAAAGCCATGAGGTATTGCTGTTTAGAACTTAACCTATGGGAAGGAATGCTGGAAAGAAGTGGAAGGGTTGTCGCATTATTTTAGAACAGTTTCATTTCATTCAATTACGGTGTGATTGACACCCTCTGTAGAATGACCCCTCCCTTCCATCTATACAAATACCCTACCATTCTTCCTACCGTGCCTCATTTCCCCTCATCTCTTTCATAAATTTGGGAGAAGGGGATGACTAGTCCATTTCAATTCCTTTTCTGTTTTCACCTGCAGCCCAGAATTCAATCTCACTTTCTTATCCTAAAGAAATTCCACTCTGACTTGTCTTCCCCCAGTCTATTTAGCACAAGGCTCATCCCAGTATTTCCAATTCTTTCCAAGTTCAGTTTTATAATCCTAGGTCTGTGAATCTTAGGGAACATATAGAAGTGGCCCTAGGCTGTGTACCAACACCAAGAGCCAGCAGAGTAGGAGCTTTGGAAGGCCCTGAAATTACATGATCATGTTAGGAGATGTTAGCACTTCTTTGGGAAGTACATCAGTAGCTCTCATTGGACTTTCAAGGAGGTCATCGGTCCACAAAAATGTTAATAACCACCAGGGTAGGGGAGGGCTTGAGAGAACAATGGCGTTTGCTCCATTCTCCACACTTCCCCAGCTACCCACAAGCAAGTTGGGTCCTTCTTTGCTGACTCCGGGAGCCCTGGACTAAACATACATCATTGTCACGAAGACTAGTCTCAGGTGCAGCTACCATTCTGATGTGGTGCAGCTTGTGGAAGCTTTGCCCACTGGTGAGACATTAAAACCTGGAGTTCTGAAGAGAATAGAGTAGGACTCAGAGAAGAGTCAGCCCAAAAAACAGAGGCAGTAACACAAAATCAACTTCGCTGCACCAGAGAACTTGACAGATCAGTTTAAGAAACAGAGGCTAGCAAGAAGAGTCTCACAAACAATGTGAAGACAAAGAAACAATCTCCAAATGAAAGGAAAGGAGGAAGCCCCAGAAAGAATGATAAATGAAATAAAGGCAAGCCAACTATCAGATATTGGGTTCAAAGCATTGGTTATCAGGAAGCTCAAGAAGCTGGAGAAGCTGGAGAAGCTCGATGAGCTCTCAGAAAATTACCAAAAATTCCAGGGAAACAATAATGAACTCACTGCAAACTATGTCAACATGAAAAAGAAAATACAAACTATTCACAAGGGTCAAGAGGAAATGAAGAATACAATATCTGAACTGAAGAACACAATAGAAGGAATCAAAAGGAGGCTCAATGAGGCAGAGGATCGGATCAGCGAGCTGGAGGACAACCTAGAAAAAAACACCCAAAAAGAGCAATAACAGGAAAAGAGACTCAGAAAGAATGAACAGGTATTAAGGGAAATGCAGGACAACAAGAAGCATAATAATATTCGTATAATAGGGATACCAGAAGGAGAAGAAGAGAAGCAAGGGATGGAAAACCTGTTTGAAAAAGTAATGATGGAAAACTTCCCTAATCTGATGAGAGAAAAAGCCACACAAATCCAGGAAATACAGACAGTCCCAATCAAAAGGAACCCAAACATGCCCTGGCTGGTGTAGCTCAGTGGATCGAGCGCGGGCTGGGAACCAAGGGGTCCCGGTTCGATTCCCAGTCAGGGCACATGCCTGGGTTGTGGGCCAGATCCCCAGTGAGGGCCATATGAGAGGCAACCATACATTGCTGTTTCTCTCCCTCTCTTTCTCCTTCCCTTCCCCTCTCTCTAAAAATAAATAAAAAAATAAAAAAAGGAACCCAAACAGGCCCACTTCAAGACACATCATCATTAAAATGGCAAAATTCCAAGACAAAGAGAGAATCTTAAAGGCAGCAAGGCAGAAAAAGGAAGTAACATACAAGGGAGCCCCGAAAAGGGTAGCAGCTGACTTCTCAATGGAAACACTTCAAGCCAGAGGAGAATAAAAAGAAATATTTCAAGTAATGAGAACCAGAGTCCTGCAACGAAGACTACTCTACCCAGCAAGGTTCTCAATCAAGACAGATGGACATATAAGGACCTTCCCAGACAAAAGAAGTCTAAAAGAATATAACTTCACCAAACCAGCTCTGCAAGTGATCCTAAAGGGACTGATTTAAGGAAAGGAAGGGAAAGAGAGAAAGAGAGAGAGAGGAACACAGGTACAAAAAGAAATGGCAATGAATAAGCACCTATCAGTAATAACCTTAAATGTAAATGGATTAAATGCTCCAATTAAAGGACGTAGAATAGCGGAATGGATAAGAAAGCAAGACCCACACATATGCTGCCTACAAGAGACCCACCTCAGGACAAAAGACTTACACAGACTGAAAGTGAAGGGCTGGAAACAAGTTTTCCAAGCAAACGGACAAGAAAAAAGAGCTGGGGTAGCAATACTCATATCAGACAAAATAGACTTTAAAAAAGGGCCATAAAGAGAGATCCAGAAGGACAATTCATAATACTCAAGAAAAGAATCCACCAAGAATACATAAACATTGTAAATATATATGCACCCAACACAAGAGCACCCAAATACATGAAGAAAATCTTGGAGGACTTCAAGAAAGACATTGATAGCAACACAACTATAGTAGGGGATTTCAACATCCCACTGTCAAAATGGACAGATCCTCCAAACAAAATATCAGCAAAGATATTGTGCCATTGAACAATGCCCTAGAAGAAATGGACTTAAGTGATATATATAGAGCCTTTCACCCCAAAGAAGCTAAATACACATTCTTTTCAAATGCACATGGAACATTTTCAAAAATAGACCACATGATAGGACACAAAACAAGCCTCAACAAATTCAAGAAAATTGAAATCATACCAAGTATTTTCTCTGACCACAAGGGACTGAAATTAGAAACTAACCCAAAGGAAAAAAAAAAAACCCAAAATACTCAAAATCATGGAGATTGAACACAATGCTATTAAACAATGAATGGGTCAAGGACGAGATTAGAGAAGAAATCAAAAAGTTTCTGGAAACAAATGAAAATGAACTAACAACAACCCAAAACTTATGGGACACAGCGAAGGCAGTCCTGAGAGGGAAGTTCATAGCAATACAGGCCCACCTAAAAAAAATTGAAACATTTCAAACAAACAACCTAACGCTATGCCTACAAGAACTCAAGGAACAACAACAAAGACAGCCCAGAGCAAGTAGAAGGAAGGAAATAACCAAGATCAGAGCAAAATTAAATGACATAGAGACTAAAAGGAAAATAATAAGGATCAATGAATCCAGGAGCTGGTTCTTTGAAAAGATAAACAAAATCGACAAGCCTTTAAGCAGGCTCATCAAGAAAAAAAGAGAGAGGACCCAAATAAACTCAATCAGAAATGAAAGGGGAGATATTACAACTGATGCCACAGAAATACAAAGGATTGTAAGACACTACTATGAAGAACTATATGCCAAGAAATATGAAAACCTAGGAGAAATGGAAAACTTTTTAGAAAAATATAATCTTCCAAAACTCAATAAAGAAACAGAAAGACTGAACCGACCAATAAAAGCAGATGAAATTAAAGCAGTAATCAAAACACTTCCGACACACAAAAGCCCTGGACCAGATGGTTTCACAGGAGATTTCTACAAAGCATTTAAGGAAGAACTAACACCTATCCTTCACAGACTATTCCAAAAAAATCCAAAATAATGGAAGGCTCCCAAACTCTTTTTATGAAGCCAGCATCATCCTAATCCCAAAACCAGAAAAAGACACAACAAAAAAGAAAACTTCAGGCCAATGTCACTGATGAACATTGACACTAAAATCATCAACAAAATATTAGCAAACCGCATTCCGGAAATACATTAAAAAGATCATACACCATGACCAAGTGGGATTCATCCCAGGGATGCAAGGATGCTACAATATTCTCAAAACAATAAACACAATACATCACATAAACAAAAGCAAAGACAAAAATCACATGATCATATCAATAGATGCAGGAAAAGTATTCGATAAGGTAAAACATCCATTTATCATAAAGACACTTAGCAAAGTGGGAATAGAGGGAGCATTCCTCAACATAATAAAGGCCATATAATAAAGGCCATATATGAGAAACCTACAGCCAACATTACACTCAATGGACAAAAACTAAAATCTTTCCCACTAAGGTCAGGAACAAGACAAGGTTGTCCACTATCACCACTTCTATTCAACATAGTTCTGGAATTTTTGGCCACAGAAATCAGACAATAAAAGGAAATAAAAGGCATCCAAATTGGAAAGGAAGAAACAAAACTGTCGTTGTTTGCAGACGACATGATAGTGTACATGGAAAATATTATAGACTCTGCCAAAAAAATATTTGACCCAATATTTGAATTTGGCAAAACAGCAGGATACAAAGTCAATATCCAGCAATCAAAGGTATTTTTATATACCAACAGTGAAACAGCAGAAACAGAAATCAGGAAAATAATCCCATTTGATATAGCAACAAAAAAAAAATAAAATACCTGGGAATAAACCTAACCAAGGAGGTAAAAGACCTATACTCAGAAAACTACATAACACTGAAGAAAGAAACCATGGAAGACACAAACAAATGGAAACATATACCATGCTCATGGATTGGAAGAATCAACATCATCAAAATGTCCATACTACCCAAGGCAATTTATAGATTCAAGGCAATCCCTATCAACGTACCAATGGCATAATTCACGGATATAGAACAAACACTTCAAAAATTTATATGGAACCATAAACGACCCCGAATATCAGCTGCAATTTTGAGAAAGACGAGCAAAGCAGGAGGGATCACAGTTCCTGATATCAAACTATATTACAAGGCCACTGTAATCAAAACAGCTTGGTACTGGCATAAGAACAGACACATAGACCAATGGAACAGAGTAGAGAACCCAGAAATAAACCCAAGTCTATACGGGCAATTAATCTTTGACAAAGGGGGCATAAGCCTGAAATGGAATAAAAATAGGCTCTTCAACAAATGGTGTTGGGGAATCTGGACGGCTACATGCAAAAAAATGAAACTTGAGCACCAACTTACACCATACACACAAATAAATTCAAGGTGGATAAAAGACTTAAATATAACTCATGACACCATAAAAGTTCTATAGGAAAACATCGGTAGGAAAATCTCAGACATTCCACGCAGCAACATCTTCAGTGATGTCCCCTATAGCAAGGGACATTAAGGAAAGAGTAAACAAATGAGACCTCATCAAAATAAAGAGCTTCTTTGGGGCTAAAGAAAATAGTATTAAAATAAAAAGAGAACCAACCATATGGGAAAACATATTTGCCAATGATACCTCACACAAGGGTTTGATCTCCAAAATATATACAAAGAACTCATACGACTCCACTCCAGGAAGACAAAAAAACCAATGGAAAAATGGGCAAAAGACCTGAACAGACACTTCTCGAAAAAGGACATACAGAGGGCCCAGAGACATATGAAAAGATGTTCAACATCATTTGCCGTCAGAGAGATGCACATTAAAACCACAATGAGATACCACCTAACACCAGTCAGAATGGCCATCATCAACAAAGCAACAGATAACTGTTGGAGGGGATGTGGAGAAAAGGGAACCCTACTGCACTGTTGGTGGGAATGCAGACTGGTGCAGCCACTGTGGAAAACAGTATGGAACTTACTCAGGAAAATGAAAATGGGACCGCCTTTTGACCTAGCAATTCCCCTACTGGGATTATACCCTAAGAATCCTGAAAAACCAATTCAAAAGAACCTATGCACTCCAATGTTCATAGCAGCACAATTCACAATAGCCAAGTACTGGAAACAACCTAAGTGCCCATCTACAAATGCATGGATCAAGAAACTATGGTACATTTACACAATGGAATTCTACGCTGCAGAAAGGAAGAAGAAGCTTATACCCTTTACAACAGCATGGATGGAACTGGAGAGCATTATAGTATGTGAAGTAAGCTAGGCGGTGAGGGACAAATACCATATGGTCTCACCTTTAACTGGAACATAATCAACAAAAGCAGAAAGCAAACAAAACATAACCAGAGACTTTGAAATTAAGAACAGTCTAACAATAGCAGGGGGGAGGTGGTACGGGACAATGGGGAGAAGGGTTTTCAGGAACCACTATGGAGGACACATGAACAGAACCAAGGGGGAGGAGGGAGGCGGGGCAGGGAGGTGAGGTTGGAGGGGTGGAGGAGGGGTGGGAAGAGGATGCAGACAACTGTAATTGAACAACAAAAAAGCAATTATTTAAAAAAAAATAACCACCAGGGTAGAGGGACTGAGATGATTAATTCACAGAGTATCTAGACTGAACACCAAGACCTCTAGTTCCCAGCTAGCTGCTTTGTTTAGTGATTCAGACACCATATACTGAAGAATGGACAGCAGGGGGGACAGGAAACATGCCCTTTTTGGGCTCTACTAGGAACCTGTCCATCTGATAAAGCTGCCACGTAGAGTCCACAGAACACAGGCCTCGAAATGCCCTCCAATGCCACTGAACAAGTCAATCCATACTCCCCTGAATTAGACAATAAGATACTTAGGTCTAATAGAAAGAGCATTAGGAGGCAGCAGATAACAGCAGTTAGCAGTTTTAACCTTCAGAATGACTTCTGTTCTGTCATATAGTGGCTGTGTGATCTTAGGCAACTCACTTCACTTCCTCATTTTCCTCTACCAAACAGATGGTTTGCACCCCAAAAACTTCAAAAGATACTTTTGGATCTGCCATTCTATAAATCTTCCCTACTGGATAGGAATTTCCATTAAATTCTCCAGAGCAGAGAATGACTCCATTGTAACTTTTTGGTATCAGTCTTAAAATCATAGTTTTCTCTGTGGCTAACCTAAATCTTTCCTACTTCTACTGAAGCTTGCTCCTTTCAGGCAGAGAATGGCTGGCCCGTGTACAGAGCATTGTAGAACTAGTAACTCTAATGCCTGCACATCAGTCTCTACCACAAATACAGTTTGCAGTGATTGTTGTCCAGAACTCCATTCTTCTTCCAGGGCATCTAGTAAAGAATACAGTTTGAGGGAATTAATGAAGAGTCGAGGGAAACAGGAAGGATCATTAATCACATAAGTGGTTTCTTTTGCCTTTAAATTTCCTTAAATATGGACATGCCTTCCTATTGCTAAAATGAACCCCAAAACTGTGCTCAAGAAACCTCTTTTGCAAACCGGGCTCCAGCCCAAACAAGGCACTGAGGACACTGGAGATGAACCCTGCAGCAACTAGCTTCAAAGATGGCCTTTTAGAATTGCTTCTGCAAGAAAATGGGTCTGAAAGATAAAAGCAAATTTCTGACTACATTTAATCCCCACCTCCAGGGTTCTCTGGTCAGCAGGGCTTGTTCAGGTTGATGGGATTTTTCTCAAGACTGTAGTGATGATACCTCTGGACCAGGAAATTAAAGGTCACACTGAAATGTTCAGGATGTGAAAGGAAATAAGCCCAGAGAACTGAGTCACCCAAGGTTGAATGAGGATAGGTCTTTCCAGTCAAAGCACAGCTGAGAACTGAGGCAGTGTGCCCAAGAATACAGCATTTGAGCCTTAATTATTAGGATACTTGTCTTAATTCTTCATGTCTCCTTCACAATAGCTTTAGGTTTATATAGAGCCTTTCAATTCTAAAAAGTTCAAAATACTTGCAGAGATAATATCTTAGTTGTCATCACACCATCACAGTCTGTGAGAGCAACGACTATTATCAGCCTGTTTTACACCTGGAGGAAGGAAAGCCCAGAGGGGGAAAGCAAGTCATTAAGTTTACCCAGCAAGACATTGGCAGCCTCTGAACTCAGCCAATTACTGCCTAAAGAATGTTCCTCTCTGCCCTGGCTGGTGCCGCTCAGTGGATTGAGCTCAGCTCTCTGAAACAAAGAGTCATGGGTTCGATTCCCGGAGGTTTATACCTGGGTTGCAGGCAGGTCCCAATAGGGACCCGTGGGAGGCAGCCACACATTGATGTTTCTCTCCCTCTCTTTCTCCCTCCCTTCCCTTCTAAATATAAATAGATAAAATCTTTAAAAAAAAAAGAGGAATGTTCCTCTCAATGCCAGTGCAACAAAATGCTTGTTGGAACATCAAGTTCTCTGGCCAAATAAGTCTGGGAAATACTGCATATTCTATTTTTCTGGAGATTCACATTATACATTAGCTTAGTAAAGGCTTTTAGAAGCCCTACAGTAAATAATCCTGTTTCTGTTTAAGCAAGAATCTTCTAAATTAAACTTGACCACAAAACTCTGTGTGTGTATATATGTATGTAATACCTACTAATATCCTGTGGAACTAGTCTTCTTAGGAATCTACATTGAGAAGCACTGGTCTGTTCACTAAACTGATCTGAGTATGGCATAGCAGACATCAATTCTACTCCAGCCCAAGCTGTGGAGATGTTTCTTAGAAATATTGCCTAAAACCTTTTATTGACAACCAGTAAACAAAGGACCTTTATGCATCCAAAGGACCCCAGGCCATCATTTCCTCTGCAATAGGGCATTGAACAAACTAGGGAGGAAATAGATTCAAGCTCACATAATTCTGTTAAAATTCCTTTCAAATAGTACCCAGGGCTATTTTCAGTCTTCATTTAAGGGAGGAGATGCTCAGGATGTTGGTCTAAGCCCTAAGGGCTTATGCTCTTAACTAGCATACTTTTGTGCCCATTAGGCACTTGCAGTAGAAATCATCCATCTCTAGATTCCAGTGTCACTCATCAGCTCATGCAATTAACACCAAAACAAGAGGAGACTTGGAATGTATCTCTGCTCTACCTTAACTCCAAGACTATTATACTACTTGTCATATATCCATTTCAAAACTAAACTATAGCAAGAATCTTGCGGTATTATTAATTACCAGTGACACTACAAAAAGTACCTGAAATGTAAAAGCCCTGAAGACCCTATGCTGGTTCATTTGTATTTTATATACACTGCAAATGATAAAGGGACACACCATGGATTTATTATTTATTACTGCTATTTTCAGGTTTTATTACAGTATTTATTAAACATTCACACCATGAGGCAAAATGCTTCCATTAAAATTGGTAAGTTTTGTGCAAAAATGTAATACAGGTATTTCTTTCTTTAGTATAGCATTCAATGGCTATGTGAAAAAAATCTGTGTAAATGCATTTTGGGTAAAAATTTCACTGTAAAGTTCAGATGGGCACTATTATTTAAGATGATCTAATTATGAAACCTTTTGTAAAGCAACAAACTCTGCAATGTGAATACTATCCATCTAGTTCATTTTCCTTATAAATACATACTTACACATACCAATTTGCTTAAAGCAAAACACAGTAATATTAATAAATGAGGTAGACATTTCTTAAGATGAGAATGTGTTCTGATTCTTATCAATCTGCAATATTCCTTTTTAAATTTTTATTCTATGTTTAATTTAATTAATTGGGTGACATTGGTTAATAAAATTAGAAAATTCTATAGGTTTCAGGTATATAATTCTATAACATATCATCATCTGTATACTTGTACTCTGTGTTCACTGCCCCAGGTCAAGTCTCTTTCTTTCCATCACTATTTATATCCCCTATACCTTCCCCTACCTCCCCCACTCAATACTGGCTCCTTTTGGATTCACCATTAATCACCATCCCAGTTCAGGGAGATTCACTCTGAGTTGGTTGAGAATGTGACAGTAACACTTCTGAGGACCCCCTGCAGTCTTACTTAACTGACTCCTCTGCCTTTAGACATGCTATTCCTTCAACTTAGCCACCTGGTGAATTAATTCCCCAAGACTCACTCAAATGTCTCTTCCCCAGTGAAACATTTCTTGATCATATACCCCCATCCCCAGCAACTCATCCCTCCTCTGTGCCCTCTCACAGTACCCTGCCTGTCCCTCATCATATTCTATTATAATTATTCTATTTGCACACTCTATCTTGCCTAACAGACTGTGCATTCCCTGAGAACTGAGATGATGTTTTATTCATTTCCATACTTCCAATACTTAACATTACTATGGCATACAGCAGGTGTTTAATAAATGTCAGTTGTTTGAATGATCACTATCCTTAACTGCATTTTTGGACCCCCCAAAAGCAATGCTTTATTAAAACAACAAATAAAAATGTCAATGAGAAGATTCAAGAGTTTCATTTATTTTTATTAATCTATTTTTTCTTTGATTTAAAAATAATGGCCATACCAATTCACACTTTATAGTTCAAGAAAAAATTCTCTAATCCAAATACACAACTAATACAGAGCTGCATTTAGTATGTTCCCTCTTCTTCAAACATACATCTCTACATCCTAGCCTACCACTAACATCGTTGCAGCAAAGAAATCAGGATTCATTGATTAAGGGGTAGGGGTTGCTGCAGGGATCACAGTAAGAGCTTCGGATGCTCATTGGCTGAGAGAGGAAAACCTGCTAAGAAAGTTGGGCATCTTTATGGGAACAATAACGATGTCCATTAAGACTTGGTCAACTTGGTTAGAAATTTCCACATCCATAATTCCTAAGCCAGAGAGTCCCAGCTGGGGGGCGGGGGGGTGGGGCAGGGAGTCCATCACCTTGAAACCATCGTTACCCTTCCGATGTAAGCAGAACAGGTTGGACCTGATCCACCTGCGTATTACTGCAGTCTGGCTTGTCATGGGCTGATACTCAAGGACACATAATGCCAGGAGTAGCCCAGCCCCATGGCGAGAACGCGCGCGCACACACGCACACCACTCACACTCACTGAATCGCACACAAAACCCGCACTATCTCCAAGGCACACATCACTGCATTCTTGTGTGCCCTGTCACAAACAGGGAGTGCCCCTTCACATTCTCTCACTTCCTTAGTCTGCCCAGCCCACACCGCACACCACCCGCAGACCGCAGCCTAATCTCAAACTGGAAACTGGTGAGGACTGGTTTTTGTATGCAACAAAGCCCAGGTGCCCTGCTGGGTCGACACCATCCATCTCTCCCCACCCCCATCATAAGCTCCAAGAACAAGAGAAAGCTCAGCTCTGGGAAGTGGATGCGGGGAGGTGGAGGGGCGCGAAGAAAGAGAGCTTTAGGGGTGGGCGCGTAGCTCGAGTCCTCGCAGCTTCGGTGTTCTCTCGCCTTGAAGCGAAAAGGATGGCGAACGGGCAAAGGGATCCAGCACCTTTTCACCCCATCGCATCCCATCTATTCATTGAAAAAAATCAAAAATGAGAAAATAATCTTCCCTCCCGTCCGCCCCGTGCTCTCCTAGCGGCTCTTAGAGCCACTGGCGCTCCAACAACCCGCAACAAAGCGCCCCCAAGACAGACCTGTTCCAGCCTCTTCGAGGGCGAGGGGGGGCCCGCTGCTGAAGGTTCTGCCTTTCGCCTCCAAGCCAGAGTCGTGGGGCCTGGGAGGAGGAGCAGGAACCGGGCGAAGAAGGAGGACGAAAGGGATAGGAGACAGCAGCAGTGGCGGCGCTGGCAGCAGCGGTAGGAGGAGGAGGAAGAGGAGAGGGGAGGAGGCTGCTTCTGTACCAGCTGTTGAGGATGCTCTGGCAGGGATGGATGCGCGGGGCGTGAGCTCACGTGCGCCCCATAGCCTGGGGAAGCGCGCGCGTCTGGGTGTGTGAGAGTATCTGGGTGTATTTTGATTACGATTTTCCCAATTCCGACCTAGACTGGAACTTGTGGTTCCTGCAGCCAGGCGGAAGTGAAACCCTTTCAGTCTTTCAAGCTTGACTGTGCCTGCAGGGGGATGGGGCTCGTGGGTGAGGGAGCTAGAGCCGGGTTAAAATGTTCAATACCAAAGCTCCAGGCCTTCCATTAACGTTCACACCCCTTCTTTTAATCTTCTTTCTGGGCTTAGCTTGCATCCACACACATTTCTGGAAAGCCTGTAGCCAAGAAAATAGAAGAGACCAAGGGCAGTTACTATCACCAACCATTACATTGTATTGCATGAGGGCTCAAACTGAGCTGAGTTTGGGACTGACTTTCACGAGCTGAGGTGCCCATAACTTCATACAGGATCTACATCTCGCCTTTTCTCCTGTCTCTCATCCCATTGCAATACCTTCGTGCTTTTAACCAAGGTGGCATACAATAAATTCTCAAATTTTTAGTTTGCTTACCCAATCAGCATTGGCCACATTCCCAGCTTCACTGGTGCCAAGGGGTCACTTAATCAGCATGTTACTCACCCTCTAGAAATGGGGTACTGAGTTTAGATGAGAATGTCTGGTTTCATAGAAGTCAGAGAGTTGAAGATCATCATGGATCCAGCTAGAAACCCATTTTGGATATGCACCCCTTAAGCTAAGATAAGGGAAAACAACTGTGAGAGGCACTTTTCCCTGTGAGTCAATCCTTGGTGAACCCCTTGCTTAGAGCCCTCCTTTCTGAGCCTAATGACTTCATTTTGCGTAATGACTTATACTTGTAGAGCCCTTGGGATTTAAAGAGCAATTCCTAATAATGGGATCCCTACCATATCATCTCTGTAAATTGCAAGGAAAATACAAAATTTACATTCTATAGCTAAACAGATTTAGTAATATTTGATGGATTTGCCTAACATTGCAAACTAATAAGATCCAGAATTAGTACACAAGTCTGCACATTTCCAGCCCAAAGTTCCTTCTTTAAAATTACATCTTGGGCCCTGGCTGGTGTAGCTCAGTGGATTGAGCGCGGGCTGGGAACCAGAGGGTCCCGGTTCGATTCCCTGTCACAGCACATGCCTGGGTTGCGGGCCGGGTCCCCAGTGAGGGCCATGTGAGAGGCAACCATACATTGCTGTTTCTCTCTCTGTCTGTCTCCCTCCCTTCCCCTCTCTCTAAAATAAATAAATAAAATCTTTAAAAAAATAAAAAAAAATTACATCTTGGAAAGACATTACAAATTCATCTATTAATCTCCATGTTGGAGTTAAATTTTAGTGCTGTTACTAAGTTGAAATTGTTAACTAAAAATGAGATTTTTGAAAAAGAATTTCAGTTAGGTTGATACACTCAGGTGTGCCTGACAAGTTAATGGACAAAAATAGTTAAAAACTTTTAGGTTTCAATCCCCAATAAGGAAACACAATTATTACTTTGATTCTGCTAGCAGTTACTGTAAGAATAATTTGAAATGAAGGTACAGAAAGGAAAATAGGAAAAGGATCTATTTGAATTTCTTGGGCTGATAATCCTGTTAATGTTTCCCCCACAAGCTAGATCTTTGTCCTCTAAGTCATGAGAATGAATCATTGTTTGCCACCAAGGAAACCTGTCTCCCATACAGAAGCTTTGGTAGTCCCAACAGTGTGCAGATGGATGTCAAGCAAAAGAAGAAATCTAGTGCATGGGAACTAAAGCTCCACTCTGCATCCAGACAACCCTAGCTAGAAAATCATGGAGAATAACTCAATACCAGTGATCCACCTATGAAGTAGGCATAGAAGTGTGTGAATGAAATGGAGGGAGATATGTTCCTGAGACATACCAAGGCTCAATAAATATTAGGTATTATTATTACTAGAGGAAAGAAAAGGAACAACTTCATTTATAGCTTTTTCTCCATTAGAGGCAGAAATTATTTACTACTAATAGAACCTCAATATTGAGGGAATGCAGAGGAAGGGATTGTTTTTCCCAGAATAGGAGAGATTAAGTGCTGGTGATAGGAGATAGGCATGATAAACAAAGAGAGACGAAGGGATTCTCTGCCACTACTGAGAAGCAGCATTGAACTGAGAAGAGAACAGAATCTGAAGAGGATGATGAAAAGAGGGCGTTTAGGACTAGATAAGAAATTTTGACCCAGATTCTTGATATCTATGGTTACTGTGATAGATGTATATGCCTGTTAATAGTTTTATAACAATGTACATGCTTTACTTAAATGAGTGTTCTGGCTGATATAATAAAGCTCTTGTTTATCAAAACACCTAATAAAGAACTCCATTCAAAATCTATCAGAAATCCCTGAATCTGACATTCAGCCAGGGACTCCCTGTTCTTATTTGGTACCAAATACAGATTATTCTTGTTTCAGCCTTGCCAAGCACAGAGAGGTTGAGTCATAACAATGCTCAGAGCCAAGCTGCAAAAAATTGTGAAGGAGGTGAAATCTGTCTCTGAAACCCTTCCAGTCTCTCTGTGCTGCACCCATTCCTTCCCACTTCCAATATCTGAATATCAAAATCCCTGCCTTTCCCATCCAGAAATAAAGTGACCCAATTTATTCATTTACAATAAAGTAGTGGTACATGTTTCTTTCCTCAAAAGGAAGAGAAGCAGGAGGAGACAATACCTAACCCAATGAAATGGATCATTGATGGTAAAGGTTCAGGCATTCTGAATAGTAAAAATACCTTGGGTACTTCAAATCGTTTAGGTATGAGACTTCCAATGAATAAGACTGAATCTTGGAAATTTTAATTCCCATCATAATAGAAACCCAAAACAGCAAGAGACACTGGTTATTGACTTCAGTTCAACCCCTTTGTTTCACAGGTGATCAAACCAAGGCTCAAAAAGGTTAAATGACTCTCCCAAGACCACAAATTCCCAAGAAGGAGAGCCATAATATGAATCCCAGACACAAAGCTCTTTCCACTACACTGTGTTATTCCATTAGCCAAGAAAACCAGGAACAATCATTTATGTTGGGGCTCAGGTCAAGCTGCCCCAAAATATGCCAAAGTTTTATATTGTTTATTTTGAATTAAAGTTACTTGAGAAACAGCCAGTACAAAAAAGTACACTAACCCTGGCCTCTTTCCCCTCAAGAAAGCAGGAAATACAACTCCCATATGAAGTATCATCATCGTCCCGCTATACGAGGGCCCTATCATTCATGTCATCAAAGTTAGGGAATTCAAGGCTGAGAAAGGTATATAAACAAACCTTGCTACTTCTTCATTAGGTTGCTACTCGAAACACAAACTACTTTGTTTTGTCCAAACTTCACCAATAATTTTTGTCCAAAAATGGTATATAAACAGTCTTCTTTGGTCACTTTGATGGTTCCATATGTATAATACCTCTGTACATATGTAATTAAATTTGATTTTCTCCTATTAATCTGTCTCATGTCAATTTAATTCTTAGATCAGTCAGAAGTACCTAGAAGGGTATACTTAGAACAAATATTTGAAACTTTATTCCAAGTACAGAGGGAAGGCATGAAAACAAAAATAGAGACAAGAAATGAAGGTTCAGTTATTTTTCTTGTTTCTATTACCTTTCTTTCACAAGTCAGTTTTTTCCTACTAGCCATTTCAAATAAGACTCATGCAGAATGAATGGAATTGCTGGTCAAAAGGCAGTTCCATTTTCATTTTTCTGAGGAAGTTCCATACTGTTTTCCACAGTGGCTGTACCAGTCTGCATTCCCACCAACAGTGCAGTAGGGTTCCCTTTTCTCCACATCCCCTCCAACAGTTATCTGTTGCTTTGTTGATGATGGCCATTCTGACTGGTGTGAGGTGGTATCTCATTGTGGTTTTAATTTG